>PVKA01025248.1:0-33189 GCA_004027165.1 Ctenomys sociabilis
TTGATATAATTCAGCTATAAAAAAACCTGTAAATATAATTTCATGTATGCACCTTGTACAGTACCAAAACGTTATGAAAACAGTTTGCAATGTATTAATTCATCGACTCTGTATGGTTAAGGTGTCTTGAAACTGTCTGATTGACATTTGTATTTTAATAAAATAAAAATAAATGGAAAAAAAAGATAAAAAAAAAAAGGAAAAACAAAACCTAATAAGATTTACCAACAATATATTATAGCCTTCAGGATGGTAGTGAGAAGTTGGACTGAAGAGAATCCTCCTCTAGAAGAAGCTGTACAGGTTTGCACTGACTCAGAATTTACAGGAAATAGGTGGATCAGTGTGTTCAAGAACTCTAACATTTCATTGCAGAGTATGATAATTCTACTCAAAATTTTGACAAACCTTTTTAAAGGACACAGGGGCCAGGCAAATAAATGTTTCTAGAAGATTTTCCTGGATTGCCTAGATCATTAATATATGGAAATTTTGTGATGAAAAATACCTTATGAGTTTTCAGTATCAAATAAACAACTAACACAATCTGTTTAAAATATTTTAATGATTTTTTACATTTAGGATATACTAATCCATATTCTTCCACACCCAAAATGATGGTCAGGTAATAATTTAAACTTTGAAGAAGTAGGCCTGGAGGGCAGTTTTCTATACTCACCTATGATGCATAATCTTCTAAGAACAAGATTATTTTGGTCAGATGAGTTTAATTTACAGGTTAGAGATCATTCCTCATAAACATTAATAATCTTTTATCATTCAAGTGAAACCATTCAGAAATATTGCAATTCTGAATTGTGTTAGTTACTAATTTGTTGCTTGCTAGTCTAAGGCTTCATGAGTTTTAACATACTAAAGTACATTATTGTTAAAAATTGAATCCTTTGCTACCTTAAATGATATTTGCATTGAGAATAATTTTTACTCAGTGGTAACAGAGTTCTTAAAGCCTCTGAAAGATATCAAAATACAATATTTTATTCTTTGCAAATGAACTCACATCTCCCTTCCAGAAAAATACCTTTGGCTATGGAGAAGCTCTGTAGAATAAGCACTTGCCTGGCAAATTCAGGGTTATGAGTTCAATCTCTGGTACTGCAAAAAAATAAAAAAAATACTCCTGAAACCCTTACCTAGTCTGATAACTTGGCTTCGTGCAAAACACTTAAAGGAGTAATCTGAGATAGAAGGTGATGAGTGTTTGAAAACTTAGTAAAAAAGAGAGGACACACTCATAGATCTGGGTCCAGAAAAGTGTCCCTGCTTACCAGGTCTGTATCTACCAATTTTGAACTTGGCCTGATTTGCCTGGTTTTGGTCTGGGTAATATGCTCTTCCGGTTGCAGCTCATAGAGGTGAACCTGAATCTGCGGGCAAGATGTTCAGCTCATGGATTAGCTGGGTGGGTCTGGCTCCTAGCCTGTCTGCAGGGAGTTCTGCTGCAAGGTTTCACAGGATGCCTGGCACAGGGCCTGGATTCTGGCTGGCGAGTGGAGCCTATCCGTTCTCTCTGGCAGTCTTCAGGGTGAAGAAGGGTAGCCAGACTAAGAGGAAGGGATGGACGGGTGGGGTTCCTGCTGCAGTGTCTCTCTGGTAGTCTTCAGAATGATGAGCTGTGGTAGGACTCAGTGGAGGTCTTGTGGAAAGCTTAAATTTAACTTGAGAAAAAAATAAATTTTGATTTCAAGTTATACTATTAAAATAGCTAACATGTATAAAGATTTTAAAAGTACATCTAATTTTACAAGTAAATTGAAAAAATATTCTATAAACTAGGTTTTTCTATTCTAATATTAATGTATTCTTTCACAGAGTAACTCTTTCCATAATAATAATTTCAGAAGCATGATATATTATGAGTAACATATTAGTAATATCATCAAAAAGGTCCCAAGTTATCCAGAAATTTTGAGATATGGATTCCACAAGACTGAAAATCAAATTGAAGGCAGTCCTACTCTAAGACATTTGTCATTTTACAGTTAGTTATTAGAAAATTATACATAAAATATTCAGTATTTATTGAAAATTTAAATGCATTTTTGAGTGACTTGCATTTTCCCTGGCAATCAAATTTGTTAAAATTCTCTTTCAGCTGGAAAATAGAGTCATACTGCAGAAATGAGAACAACAACAAAAAAATACATCTGCTCTAGCACATAATAAAAGCAAAACAAAAAATTATTTTAATACAGAATGGACATAAAACTATCCTACATCATTAAAGAAATATTTCAAAACATGCATAACATTTTCTAACAAACAAAATAATTATTGCAGTGAATAAAAATTATTATTGATTAATATATGTTAAAATAGGCAAACACACTGAGTTTTTAAAAAGTAGCAACAAAATTTTATACTGTACAATTCACTTAAAACAATCAGATTTTCAAGGTTATTCATAGCAAAAGATTCATGAGATATCCATATCAATTTTTTTAAATGAGAAAAAAAAATGAGGAAATACAGTGCTATCTCAGTTTAGAACGTTGATTTGTTCCAAGATTCTAGACAGGATGTTTATGTTCATCTTCAGTAAAGATTGCCATGATCATATTCATCACATGATGCCAATTTTGCAAAAAATAATCAAAATCAAATTTTACCAGCTACTTCTATTTGTGAACCAAATTGTTTCAAACAGAGATTTCCATGAAACATCGTGTATCATTTTAAAGGAGTGAAAAATTCTAGATAGTCCATATTTTTGACATAAATGGTATAAATATATAATAGAAATTTTAGGATTCAAAAAATCCATTGAAAAAATGAATAGATTCTAAAATCAATATTGAAATTCTAATAACAGGAATAATTAATTAATTCTAGAACAAGGAGAAAATGAACATAGAATTTAAAAAAAAGGAAAATAAGCAGAAATAGCAGAAGAAGAGGAGAGGAAGAGGAAGAGGGGGAAGAAGAAGAAGAAGAAGAAGAAGAAGAAGAAGAAGAAGAAGAAGAAGAAGAAGAAGAAGAAGAAGAAGAAGAAGAAGAAGAAGAAGAAGAAGAAGAAGAAGAAGAAGAAGAAGAAGAAGAAGAAGAAGAAGAAGAAATGAATAAAAAGGAGTAGGCCAGGAGGACTAGGAAGCAGTAAAAGAAAACAATCAATAACAACAATCATGACAAATTTTGAGGAACCTATACTAGGATATATCAAACTAATTAAATATTAAAATATAGGAATTGTAATAAGGGCAGATCCATAAATACATTAAGCCCTGAAATTACAAATGTATTTTTTTCTGGGAGAATGTTCATAAGTGAGATTCATTTCTAATTTTATAGGCATTTCAGTTAAATAAAAGTATTATAGGTTATCAGTTAAGGCTAGGCACTCAAAGGAGCCAGTGTAGAAGTCCAGATGCCTTACAAATGTTGGAGAGACTGGCACTTCCACTGTCAGCCAGATCTTAAGATAAAAGATGGAAAGAATGTGCACATATGTTTCTTAAGCTAATACAACGGGGTATGATCTTCTTGTAGGTTTGTATCATGTTAAGAAGCCAGAAAGAGCCAGTAACTGAAAAGTCACTGGTCTATATTCATGGCTGCTGGCTATGAGACTTGCTTTCCCATTTGATCCCCATGAATTAAATTACACCCAAGCAATTATACTTGTAATCTTATTGGTTGAACAATTTTATCCTACACAATGCCTACCTTGCTTTTTCCCACTTTCTGCACATTAGACCATGCATCTGCTTTATATGACTCCCTTTGAAATGCCGGGCCTCTGGAAACCCATTTGGGATCACTTCTGTCTCTCTCTCAGACAGAAGCTTTCTTTCCCCTAATAAATATATTCTATGCTTAATTTCCATTGCTCCTTCATTGCAATTTTAGAGAACATGAACTTGTACTGAACATCTAGCAGTTTGTGAGATTTTTACTTCTATATCACTAAGTCCAGTAAACTATGGTTCATATACCATTGACAAAAATATACATTGTACATTATAAAAAAGTGAGATATATTTGTATCTGTGAAATATAAAATTCATAAATTGGGAGACTTACTATATCAAATTGTATCAATTTAACATTCATTATAGCTAACGCATCTCTATACATAGATGGATATTCTTGTTTTTGTTGTTTTGCTTTGTATAGTTTTTTTGATGGAACTAGGGATTGAACTCAGGCCCTGGCACTTTCCAGGCAAGCATTTCTTCTACTGAGCCATCTCCTCACCCCTATTTGGATGCATAAAAAATGTGCTATGGTAGAGCCATGGAGATAAAATAATCTCTTCATAATATCATTTTAGTTCAATCATGGGCTAAGAAGTACGAGGTACTAATTAACTTGCAGAAGAGTCAAGTAAACAAAAATATGTAGACAAAAGTAGTGCTACTGAGGCAGTAGAGCTGCCCACTTTGAGGCTCTATGTCCTGGTCCTTTGCCTCGTAGGATCATAGTATTTTCTGCTGTAGGCTTAAAACGGTCTTCTCCTCCTCCAACCTCAAAGGCTGCACTTTGATGTGATAATAAAATGTTTTGAGATTATCAGACTTAAACATGTAAGATTCATTTAAAGAGAAATAAAAAAAAGAAAACCAAAAGAAGTTATAAGAAAGTCAAATGAGGAAAAACAACAGAATTCAAAAAAAATTGAGCACCAACTGCACTTTACAAAAGACCAGCAGAAATTGACCACACAATTGTTCAAACTATTCTGCATATAAACCTAAATATATTTTTCCTTTATTTCATTTCTTATTTTCCTCATTCTGGTCTTTCCTGCCTATTGAACAATTTATTTTGCATTCATATCACCCATTGCACCTTTCAGATTTTCATTCCTTTTTCAGGTTCTCAAAGTAGTGAGATAATATGATGTTTATACATAAGGATATGATTTATTTCACTTACAAATATAGACTCTAGTTCCATCCATTTTTTATAAAACACTCAAATTTATCTTTTTGTAGCTGAATAATACTCCACTGTATAAAAATATCATATCTTTTTCATCTGTTTCTCAGCTGATGTGCACCTAAGTTTTTTCCAAGATATAACTATGAAAAAATGTGGTGCCATAAGCATTGGTACACATATATCATTATGGTATGATTATTTCAGTTCTATTGGAAAAAAATACCTAGGGAAGAATAGCTGGCTTGAATGGGACCTCCAGTCCTTGTTTTTGAGGAATCTTCATACTGATTTCCATAATGATTGTAGGAGCCCGCACTCCCACCAACAGTATGGAATTGTTCCTTTTCCCTACAGCCTCTCCAGCATTTGTTATTGGTTCAATTATTGATGATAGCCATGATTTGTTGCATAAGGTTTTATGTCACCATTGATTTAATTTTAATTTACATCTCTTGAATGACCAATGATGTCAAACATTTTATCATATATTTATTTAGCATTTGCATCTCTTCATTTGTAAATTACATATTCATCTGAGATGCCCGTTTTTGGATTGATTCTTTGAATTTTGAATACAGTATCAGTTGTTCAATTCCTGTTATTCGGCTTACTGAAATTTTGTACCATCTCTAATGCTTTTGTCTATCACTATTTTATATTCCTTAAAAATAAAAACAAAAAATCTTAAAGAAGAAAGAAAAAATATATATACAGGATAGCTTGGATAGTTGTACTGCTGATTTCCTAATTTCCACTGCTCTATTGATAGGGACAGTTAATGCTTTTCTTTTCTCTCTCTGACTCTATTTCAAATTTTATAATTTCTGACCACTTTTGAATGTTTCTATTTGAAAATCTAAACAATTTCTATGAAGACCACACTATGCCATATATCATCCATTATTGAATTTCTATCATTCTGGTCAGAGATACTATGTATTGTATTTGTTTTCTCACTATTTTTCATTCTCTTCAAAAAAATAAAAAAAGTAATAATGTAGTTTCACAACAATCTGTCATGTTCTGCTTCTTTCTCTTTCATATGAACTTAACTTGTGGTACCTTGTCCTGCTCAATTAGCCCTGGTTTCAGTCCTACATGACTAAAGCTTATCAGATGGCCAAAGTTATAAACTTGACACCAATATGTAACTTTGTTTATCTCACTGCTTTCTATTACAGACTATAAAAAGATCTGCAACTGTCTTTGGTGCTCAGATTTCATAGTATTATCCAATAAAGGTGGATTTCTCCACCTCTTTGAGTACTCACTTGGTTTCTTGCATCACTTGAATATTCATGTTATCTTGCTTTCCATAGCACAGTCAGTCTCATAAATCCAATATCCCCAAATGAGAAAGAAAAATACTCAAACTAGAAACAAATACAGTGAACTTCTTGTCTTTCCCCACATCCTTCCATTTGTGCTACAGTATCATCAGACCAAAATTATCTCACTGAAAATATACTATTTAGAATGATAAAAGAGGAGAGATTATTTCCAAAATTCTGCCTACTTTGTTGGCTATCTAAATAACTAGTTTATTTCTCTCCAACACGAAATGTATATTAAAATAATGTAATTAGATATCAGGTTGGAAAACAGGAACAAGTCAAATATAGGAGTTTTGGGCATTTCTCACCACAGAAATGAGATTGTCAGCCATGGCCCTTACATAAGAAAAGATGCATTTAACCTGAATTAAAGAAGAATAAACCAAATTACCTCTATTCAGAAATCATATGATCACATATATGGAAAACACTGAAGATTAAATTTAAAAATCTATTAGAACTAAAAATCAAATACAGAAAATACAAGAAAATAGCCAAAATACTTTGAGTGAAACAATTTCTTTTACAGTATTATAAAAATAATACAACCCCTGTGAATTAACATACCCAAGGTAGTGAATAACTTCAACACTGGAAATTATAAAATTTCTTCAAAATTTTTATTATTGTTTGTATTTTAAGGCAGGGTCTACAGAGTCCATAGCGTCTTACTGCGTAGATGGGACTTATAGTGATCTTCCTGTTTACAACCTCCCAAGTGCTAGGATTACAGGTGTGCATCACCATGCCCAATCTCAATTGCTGGCTCAAAATGCCTTGGGGCAGGGCCAGCATGGCAGGCCTGGGGACTGAAATTCCAGCCCCCTGCTTCTGCCTAAGCAAGTGCTTTAATTCACTGAGATATTTGGCTGGCACTCAAAATTATTTTTAAAAGACTTAAAATGGTGATGCAAGCTATCATCAGTAGCTAAATTAATATAAATATTTAATGAAACTATTAAAATTCAATTTTTGTAGAATTAAATACATCAACTATAAAATACATAAGGAAGGAGCCTGGGAGTTGGCTCAGTAGAATAAGTGCTTGCCTAGCAAGTGCAAGGGTCTGAGTTCAATCTCCAATTGTGACAAAAAAAAATCAAATGCATACTGATGGTAAGGAAACCTTGAACAGCAAAATTTTTCTCAAAAGAAAACAAAAGTAGGCTTTATGAACTTCCTTATTCGAACATGTATTACAAAGCTACAATAAACAAAACAGTTAATACTAGCATAAAGACAGACTTATAAATCTTCATATAGAGTAATGGAGTGAAATATATGACTGAGAAATCAGCCCTTTATAAATAAGGATAAATAAATTTTAGCCAATATGTGAAGGTCATAAAACAGAAATAAGCCATGCAGAGGGTACTGGCTATTTTCATGGAAATGAACAAAGTTATAAATATTACAGTATATAGAAAAATAACTTAAAATAAATCATAGAGAAAATGTATAAGCAAATTCTATAAAACTCTCACAATAATACTGCTTTTTGGTTTTTTTTAGTAATTTTATTGAGAAACAAATAGCAATGAGACAGTTTTAAAACCGATTAGTAGGACAGTTTCAAAAACTAATACATTGCATATTATTGTCTTAGTGGTTATTCATTATACAAGATGCAGATGGAACAATACTGTTTTAGACATTGCCTAATATAACAGAATGTCACTGAGTAATTGACTAGCTTAATCATGTATACACTTTTCAGATTCTGGAGGCTCATCAGGTTGTTCACTGCTGAGGTTTCTCGCTAAGATATTTTTTCATTCCTTTTAGCATTTCTTTTGCATTTGACCCAAATTCAATTGCTAGAAATGTAAGAAAACTTTGTTTGAGGTTTTAGGATTTGCAGTTCAACACAAGTTTTGATTCCTATGAATCACAGTTTTGAGGAAGACAAGAAAATTGGGAGCATGTAAGAAAAATTGAATGTTGAGAAGAAACATTGGAAATAAATTTGAGTCAAATTTTTAATTTTAATAACTTGTCATATAAAATGAGATTCTTATTTATGCAGTGAAGAAAGAAGAAATTTTTGATAGTACTTTAGTGACATGTGATTAGGGTTCTATGTCATTTCTGTGCAATAGGAAAAAAATGCTAATCAATATAGCATATGTTAATAATGTATTATATACATATAACTAAAAGATTATTAAGTATCATTTCTTATTTGGTAATTGTTTCTATATATTAAGCCAGGTTTAAGGGACATCTGATAATTTCAGATTTTTTTTCAAAAACAGTTTTAGAATCTGATTTCATTAAATACATAAAAGATTTGAGTCACTAATTTAAATAGAATAATTATGAAATAAATATAAAATACAGTAATGTGAAAGTACAAAGCAGAGAAATTATACAACTGTTGGTTCATAAACAATAATGAAACATCAATTGCAAATTTTAATAAAAGCAAAGCAAGATTTTCAGATATAGCTCGGGAGTACATTGCCTCCTTGGCAAGTACAGTGGACTGATTTTGATTCTTGTTACAAAAAATGTCAGAAGAATCTTCAAAAAAATCCTACATGCCAATCTAATTTGATATTAATACTCAGTTTTTAGAAGAATTATAATGTTCTCCCAATTTTAGTTTACATATATATATATATATATATATATATATATATATGAATACAAAATAGTTAAAAAGATCTGAAATGACACAATATTTTGATAAATAGGAATTCAACAAACGTTTTTATATGGCATGGTGTTATTTTCTAATTAGTTGTAAGAAATTAAAAAGAAAAATATATGAATAAAAAGAAAAAAATAAGTATTAACTTCTTTTATAAGATTAGAAGAGCTTGGCGGTGCAATTATCCAAATAATCCTGCATATAGGGAGCTGGGGAGATGGCTCAGTCCTGCCAAAAAATAAATAAATAATTAAAGCATTAAAGCTGAAAGACAAATGTAATGATATTCCTACATGCAAGTAGCATGGTATGATCTGTGAAAAATCAAAATTATATGCATAAACATACATGTGCTGCACAATTTTGTAGAATATTAACAGACTAAAATGAAATAAGGAATATGATTTCATTTACACCAACATAAATTACAAAAAATATGTTCAATAAAATATGTGCAAAACTAGAAGTAAACATACTACTGAGCAAAATAGTGAACAACTGCAAAAGAAAAATATTCAACTATTTAAGTCTTTTGTACTACATCCCATGTTCATTGACCATAATATTAAAAATAGATAAAACTGATTAAAAGGGAAATTATATATGTATGTATTCAATGTGATATCTACCAAAATCCAACCTGTTTTTTTTTTCCTAAATAATTAACAAGTTTCTTATAAAATTAATAGGGAAATAAGATGGCTCCCAAACTTAAAACAATAATTGAAAACACCAAAAATAAATTAAGAAATGGCTAGGGAGATAGTTCAGTAGAATAAGCAGTTGCCTGGCAAGCTCAAGGTCCTGAGTTCAATCCTCAGTACTGCAAAAAAAAATAATAATAAAGTAACAAAACAAAACATGATAAATTCACCTGAAAATAAGTTAAAGGAAATATTATGTTTCATATTATGTTTTCAGGAAAGTGACAAGTAACCCTGCAAATGGGTGAAGCTAATTGAAAATACACATCTCTTAATCATTTAGTATCAGTGTGTATGGTACTTAAAATCTTTCCCAATTCAACAAATATCTTGGATAGACCAAATGAAATGGACAAAATTTCATCAAGCTTATTAAAAGTTTAAAAATATCAAATACATACATGAAAGGATACTCAGTGACTTTAATTACATTTAGAAGTAAATATAAATAGAAGTCCTTGGAGAATCCATTTTATATCCTCTATGATCATTGTGATTAAAAGTTTGTAATAACCTAAAGAATATAGTAATTTTTCCCTAGCTATCCTGCAAAATTAGAACTGAGATAATGATCCACCAGAACACATCCCACCTCAGCTAGCCCACTAAATCTAGTCTTTTGTTAATGGGAAGTTCTGAGCCTCATGATCTGAAATGAGCCCCTTGGTTCCTAAAGATGAAATTCATTCCTTTTTTTGTCATATTTTCTAACCACCTAATAAATCTGCCTATAAAATCTGCCTGGTAAATCTTCTCACTGATGGATCATGAGAAAACCATAGTTTAGAGTCCTCACTGAGGCTGTAATCAGTGAAACCATGGTCAGGCCACCAGAGATAGTCCTCCTCACTAAGTTGATGCCTAAAGCAACTCTGGGTAGAAGGCTATCCATATAACTTTAAAGTACTGCAAGCTGTCAAGTAACATCAACCTGAAAGATATGCAGCTGCTGAACTCCAGTCATTGAGATATGTAACATGTGATATAAGAATGTGATAGCACTATAATAAATGTGCTGAGCATAGCCATGAAGGAATACACATAGATTATTCTGAACACTAAAGATGTAATGTTTGTATCATTGAATTTTTAACTTACTTGGGGTAACTTACACTTTCTTCATTCTATTTCTTTTATTGTGAGTGAGGATATCCACTCTAGAACTTAACTACCAAGATATCTTGAAAACATAACTTGTTTAATTTCCAAGCACATAGCTGAAAGGGAATATGCTTTAGAAGGAACTTTACCTTATGTCTACCATATCTGATTCAAATGATATTTAGATGACACTTTAAGCTTTGAAGTGAAACAAGTTGACATTTTTAGGGATATGAAGATATAATAAATTAATTAGCATATTAAAGGGACATGATTGAGGAGACAGATGGCCAGAATTATATGGTGAGACTCTTAATGTCCTTCTGAGATCTAAAGGTTAAACATAACTAGTACAGTGATATGAAAAGGTGGGGCCTTTAAGAAGTTATGAGGTTCTGAGAAACTATTCTCTCACAAATAGTATTAGTGTCACAGTTGAAAAAGCTTTATGAGCCGGGCATGGTGGCACATGCCTGTAATCCTAGCACTCGGGAGGCTAAGGCAGGAGGATTGTTGTGAGTTCGAGACCAGCCTGAGCTACAAAGTGAGCTTAAATCCAGCCTTAATTGCACAGTGAGACCCTGTCTCTAAAAGACAAAGAAAAAAAAAAGAAAGAAAAAGAAAAAGCTTTATGGATCATTTTGCCAATTTTTTTTCTGTGTTTAAGACAGGGTCTACAGGGCCTCACTACATAGATTGGACTCATAGTGATTCTCCTGCTTTTGGCCTCCGAAGTGCTGTGATTACAAGGTCTAGCCACCAATCCCAGTCCATCTCATTGCATGCCGAGGGCAGGGCCAGCACAGCACATCTGGGATAGAACCTGGTCTCTGTGTTTTGCCTATGCAGGTGCTTTGGTCAGCTGAACTATCAAGCCTGCCCTGTTTTGCCAAATTTGTCATGCAAATATATGCAGAATATTCCATCCACAAGGAATAAATCTCACTATGTCATTAGTTTGCACTTCTCAGATTTCAGAATTGTAAATAAAAACTGCCCTTATTTGTAAATTATTGCCTTTAAAAGGCAATAATATTATGGTAATCTGACCTAAAACAGATGTCCAATGGCCAGTTTATCATCTGGTTATTTTTATTTATTTATTAACTTAATTTAGGGCAGGGTATTCAGGGTGCACAGGGTCTCACTGCATTTATCGTACTTTTGGTGATCCTTCTGTTTACAGCTTCCCAAGTCCTGGGATTATAGGCACGCACTGCCAGGACCAGTCTATCTGGTTATTTTTAAAATGACTTTGGGCACAAGCAACCTCTTCTAGAGATAAATATTTCATTCTCCTATCTCACTCCATATTGAATTAAGAAATACAACCAATGTGTTAAATAAGTGAGGTGAACGGCTTTTGGTGTTGTTGTTGTTTTTGGCAGAACTGGGAATGGAACTCAGGCCCTTGCACTTGCCAGGGAAGTGCTGATTCTACAGAGCAATCTCCCTGCTCCAAAGTGAGGTGAATTAAGTGTAAGTTTCAATTCATAAAAAACTTTCCTAACTTGGAGGAACTGCATATTTTCTGCAATCAAAGATTATAAACCACTTTTTATCATTACTGTTCAAGATGTTCTGAGCTTCTACTCTTAGCTTCGTTTTACAAATGAGACAAACATGAATAAAATATTTTAAAAAGTTTTATAATAAACTAGCTTTCAGTTTCAATTACTGAGATCACTATTGACTCACCATTACTGAGGCAAATTCACTATTAATTTAAAGCCTAAAATTTTAGCTAAGATGTGATAGGTGATCATATAGAATTCTAAATATGCACATCTACATACTGAAAGAGCATACCTGTATTAGAATTAAATATTTAATAGACTCATTATCTCTGATTATACTTGGTAAGTCTTGTTTGAGACTTACATTTGGTAAGTCTTGTCTTTCTGTTTTATTTAATTAAAATCAATATTAGTCTTCTCTGGGGCAGTACGTGAAGAGTTATTTTAAGTCATTGACGCACATGATTATGAAGGCTAGAAATGTCACAATCTGCATAGTAGGTCAGTAGTCCATAGACTTTGTAGAGGTGATGTTGCAACTTATGTCTGAAGAGAGTAAACTTGAAGATTTTTTCTACTTAGAAGAATTTCAGTTCTATTCTCTTAAAATATTAAGTTGACTGAATCTCTTTGGCAACTTAATAAAGGGTAATTGCCTTTATCTAAAATTTCTACTGATTTAGCACAAGACCCTGAATTCAATCCCCAGTATTACAAAAATAAAGAAATAAATAATAAATTTTTCTAATGATTTAAAAAGTAATCTCACCTGAATTATAAAGTGAAGACAACTCCAAGATTGGGCAAGTATATGGAAAAATAGCAACCTAAACTGGTACAAATAATTATCAATAACCAAATCTCAATCCCATTACTTGCTTACCTACCAGATCTAGTAGCAGGAAATGACACTGCAGTACTTGTTATTATGCTTTTTAAAAATATTGAATATATATTTTATGCCCCCTATGAAAATATGTTTCCTGAATTTTTCCGTTAGTTCACTATCATTGGGATATGAATGAATATTAAAATAATTGTCTGTTTTCTTCATTGGAGTAGTTTGTAAGACATGTTCATGAGGATTCCATACTATAATAAAATGTTTCCAATAATTAACTTATACATACAAAATGTTTATTTGGATTCCATGTTGGAGGTTTTAGTCCATGTTTGACTAGCCCATCATGTTAGACTTGTGTCATGGCACCACAGACTGGTAGTAGAGTGTGGAAGAGTCAAATTGCTTGCAACATGACATAAGGATCTGAGTCCTATAATCACCTTAAACAAAATCTTTAATAATGTAAAAAACCTTTCACTTGTCACTATTTTTAAGTCTTTCCCCCCATTTTCCTCTAGTTTTCAGAACTGTTAAAAGCTCTCAATAGCACTATTCAGTCTAAAGTAATGCTTTTAAGTAAATAGTGAAAGTTAATTGAGTAATTAAAGATAAAACTGTAACACAAACAAAGTAATCTGATAAACACTTCCCTGGAAAGTGCAAGGGCCTCAGTTTAATCCCAGGTTCCAGGAAAAAAAGTAATCAGTGTTCTTGCTGTTCATGATTAAAGCTGTAATTCTTGGTTCAATATATATTTTTGACTCTTTATTGCACAGAATAGTGTAAACTAAATATTCAGAAAGGGAATAGTCCATCCTCCAAAAAAAGTATTTATTTTAGGGATGTGAATAACCTCTAATCTATAGAATGATGGCTTTTGGTAATAAATATTTTTCTTGAGTTCATTGTGTTTGAAGACATGGAAAACTTAATAAACAGTGATGGGCATTACTATATTTGCACCTACGGAGGCACTCACTGCAGAACATCAGTAACTGATTTTCCTATTCTTACGAGTAAAAACTAAAGTGGATAATTTTACATTATGCTCTTGTTCTTTGAGTTTGTACTGTTTTATAGAAGCTGTATAAGTGAAAAACTGAAAACTTTCTTTTATTAATTCATAAACCTTAAGTTTCCTTTCCCAGATTAAAGGTACTTTTCCACAGAAACTTCAATATATGTGTTGTTAAAAAGATAATCCTTTCATGTATAAATTAAAGTTATATAATAGGTCAACAGTTTATTCTCATTACACATATTTTATATATTTGACACTATTCAGGAAATATACACTAAAAAAAGAAATCCAAACATCTGCTCACCAATCTACCAAGTAGTAATTAATTTTCCAAAATAATTGTTTTTATACAACTCTGAAATAAGAAAAACATTTCAGAATCCAGATATTTATCTTCTGAACCCCTGAATGTATTTTCCTTGTTTCAGTTTAACAGGAATTTATTAATCTATGCTATACCTCGTCATTTTGTAAATGTTCTCTTGCCATAATTTCTGAAATTTTCAACATTATTGAAATACCATCCATTCCCTGCCTAACAACTCTGAGAAGGGGATATTAAGCAAATTTAATTATTGTATATTAATTTCTTAGAATAAATTGCCATTTTGTAGACTGACATTAAATGTTAAGGTGGCTTGTTATGTGATATATTGGGATCTGAGGAGTTTTCCTACAGTCTTCATGTCCAGTGAGAACACATTATATATATATATATATATATATATATATATATATATATATATATATATATATATATATATATATCTCCTGAGTTTGAAACTGCCAAATATACTAAGTTAATTGCGGATTTCTATTTTAATGGTGAAGTGAGCTACCCAAATCTTAAATGAATGATGACAATTACTAATTGTTAGGAAAATATATGTTTTATGTACTCCAAAAATGAGACAATGTATTTTCATTCTGTGAGCTTCAAACCCAGTTGATAGACTGAACCTCACAAAGACAAAAGCACAAGGCTGCCTTCTAGGAACAGCTCCAGATTCGCCCAACCCCAGGTACTGTGAGTGTGTGGGAGAGATTCTGTACTGTCCTGCACTCGCTGCACCAAGACCAGGCCCACTGAGAAAGAAAGACCTTTCCCTGTGTTCTTCTGACAGGCCTTGCTCCTCTGGACCCAGCACATCTCATGTGAGTGAGAACATCCACAACTGTCTTAGGAGCCCTGAAGACGTGCCAAAGCCTAAGCCGGGTGAGTGTGTGGGAGAGTTTCTGTGTTCCCCCTTACTCATAAACCTCCAGAACCAGGCCAGGCCTGGCATACAGGCCTTGGGTGGAACTACACAGCTGAAGTACTTGCAGTGAGACTAGGGTCAAAAATATGTAGCTAAGACAGGAGCAGAACATCTTGCCAAAGGTCACAACAGGCTCACCTCCAAGGGCAGGAACAGGAAGGAACTGAGCACATCAGCCAGACCCAAGCCAGGCGCAACTGCATGAACTAGAACTTGGAATATTGGTACCTGAATTTCAATAGGTGCTAAGGTTATACCTGTACCAAAGCTCTACACCAAAGGTCAGTGGTAAGTACTGTACAAAATTATAAAAACAACAAGCAAAATGCAATCTCAGGTCAGAAGTCCACTCAGAGCAAGTGCAGAGTACATGGGTTCCAAGCCCACCCAGAACAAGTGCAGAGGACACTAGCTCTGCTGAAATGTATGAGTTAATAGAGTCAAAAATTAAGAAACTACAGCAGAAGGTATAGAGGAACTCAAAGCAGAATTTATTTTTGAAATAAAAAAAGAAATCTATGAATTCATAGCATCTGAAGAATCAAATGCAGAAGCATATGAAGAAAACCCAGTCTGAAAAGCACAAGAAAAATATCCGTTCACAATCAGTCTATAAAGCATTTGACTAGCATGCCTTCAAATTATTACATACATTATTTCAAAAAAAATTTCGAACACCATGTGGGGAAGACCCTCAGGAAAGAAATCAACTAAAAGCAATGTAGAATTCTGAATATAATTTGGGAAATTTTCCTCAAAATGATATTATATAAAATCAAAAAATGTTTGAATAAAGTATGAATTTTAATTGCTAGCAATTTATCAACATTATCTCATCAATAATTTCAAATAAACTATGAGGAAATGAGCTAAAATTTGGAACAGATGTCTAGGGACAATGTCTTAAAAAATATTTTTCCATAAATTTTTTGGAAAACAAATAGCAATGAGACAAAAAATATTTTTTGTAAATAAAAATACCATTTTACAAAATTTTATGATGAAAAAATGTAATTAAGAATAAATTAGGGGCTGGGAAGATGGCTCAGTAGAATAAGCACTTCCTTGGCAAGCACACGGGCCTGAGTTCACTAACCAGTTCCAAAAAAAAAAAAAAAGAATAGTTCTAAGGTCCAGCTATAGAGCTCAGTGGCACAACCAACTGGCTGGCAAGTGCAAGGTCTTGAGTTAGATCCCTGAAACCATGAAAAAAAATTAGTTCTGATATATATGAAGTTTCTGAGAGGTATAAACTCAATTTTTAAAATTTGTGTATTTATATCTTGCTGTTTTCTCCAGATAAACTCCATAATATTTTGATAGGTTATTAAATGTCAAGTCACAGCTTAAAGTCAATGCACAGCTTAAACTTCAGTTGCTCTCATGGGTTAAACTATCTCATAGACTAAAAATAAAATTTTAAACCTCCTTGTCTAATTTCAGGTGATTGTTTTGTTCAGCTTTGTTTTTTGAGGCAAATATTATCATATCAACAATTTATATCATAATTCAGTGTACCCAGTTCTGAATACAAAATCAGTAATTTCAATACATTTTAATTAATATAAATTTTAGTTCATGCCTTCATTTCATTATCTGAAATATTAGAAGTCAAGAATTCCTTTCTATTTATTTTTTTTTATTTTATTGAAGTACAAATATCAGTGAGACAGTTTTACGACACCTTAACAAGACGGATTTGATAAATTAATACATTGCAAACTGTTTCATAATGTTTTGGTAGCTGATTTGCTTGATATGTAGATGAGGCATTTGATGTTACTATGATTAATTTACTTGATACTGGTGGTATAATTACTATATTTTTAAAGTAAATCAACACAAAAAATATGTTTTGGGCATTAATAATACTAGGGTGCATTTTCTAAGCACGTAGTTAAGCCAAATACAAGGAATCCCTTCTTTGTAAATTAACAGACATGATTGAATCTTGCACATAATTAAAGGACTATAGCTTTCCATGCCCAAAACATAGCACTAAATAATGACTCACTAAAGAGACCTCTATGCTATTAACAAAACCTTTGCCCTATTAAATTGCACATCCCTCAACCACCACAAAACAAAATGAAGAAAAAACAAAAAAGAGAAACAAATGCATGGGAAGAAAAGGGAAGAAAATGGTTCCTAAATCTCCTACTCCACAAAAGTCAACCTGGAAAGTCACACAAAGGAATTCCTCAAAGGGATATCAGATGAATTTAGAAAATAGATCAAAGAACTACTTAGTGTAATGAGAGAATATAACTAAATGGGAAATAAAAGTAATGACCAAAAGGATTCAGGAGCTTTCAGAAAAAATTAATAAAAATCCAAGATGTGATAAATGAAACAACATGAAGTATGTCTGGTAACTTTACAAGGAATTAGAATCTATGACAATTTCAGTCAGAATCCAAGAGACTAAAATATTGATTGTATGTGTGGCAAAAGCGGTGGTGTCAGAACAGAATTTCAAAACTAGAAGAAACAAAAAAAAGAAATACCTTGGAAGACCAACTGTTCAAAGACATTAAAATTAATATGAGAATATAAACAATCCAGTATCTTCTATATGTTGAGAAAAAGACAAATCTAAGAATAATTAGGGGTTGGGGAGTTGGCTCAGTGGAATAAGTGCTTCCCTGGCAAGCGCAAGGGCCAGAATTCAATCCCTAGTTCCACAAAAACAAAACAAAACAAACAAAAAAAACCTAATAATTAGAGGGCTGACCACATAGCTCAGCAGATTAAAGCACCTGCTTAGACAGAAAAAGAGAAGGAGCAAAACGCAATCTCAGGTCTCGAGCCCACACAGAACAAGAGCAGTGGACACTAGTTCAGCTGAAATGTATGAATTAATAGTGTCTGTAAAGAAATAACAGCAGAAAGATATAGAGGAAATCAGTTCAGAATTAATCTCTTAAATAAAAAATAAATCTCTGAATTAATAGTGTCTGAAGTAAAGAATCAAATGCAGAAACATATGAGGAAATCACATCAGGAGGAATTGCTCAATTAAAAAAATTGGTAACTGCTTTGCAAGAAAACCCTGATAAAAATTAGAGGAGATTAGAAATGTGACAGATTCCTTTAATGAACAATACGAGAAAGAAATAGATCGTATGAAGCGGAATCAAAGAGATATAGAGGAACTGAAAATTTCAGTCATAAGCTTGCAAAACTGAGTCAAAGTGAAGACAGGGTTTCAGATCTTGGAGATAATGTCGAAGCTAATGAAAAGGAAAGAAATGATATCATAAAAACAACTAGGATGCAGGAAAAATATAACTCGTCACCTGCAAGATGATACAAAAATGAACAACGTGAGACTAATAGGCATCAGGGTGAAAGAACAAGTCAATACAAATGATATAAATAGAATATGGGCAGAAGTAATAGAAGAAAACTTCCCAAATATGTGGAAACTATCTGACATTCAGTAACAAAAGCATATAGAACTCCAAATAACTTCAACCCATTTAAAAACACACTGAGACATATAACAGTAAAGATACCAGAAATCCAGCAGAAGAACAATATACTGAAAGCCACTAGAAAAAAAGAAACACTTCACATTTAAAGAAAAACCCATCAGAATAATGGCAGTCTTCTCTTCATAAATCCTGAAGGCAAGAGCATGGAGCCAAGTACTTCATGTCCTCTACAAAAACATATTCCATCCCCGACTACTATATCCTTACAAAACTCTCTTTCAAGTTTGATGGAGAAGTGAAATACATTCATAACAAGGAACAACTGAAGAATTTCATGATGACAAAGCCAATCCTATATAGACTAAGAAAAATGTTCTAGAAAGGGACCAAAATGATCAGAACTCCACAAATGAGAACAGAAGGAACCCACAGAATAGATCAAACAATTAAACACAGGATAAAAAGGAGTCAACAACAGCAGGTAAATAACATTTTGATCATAAATCATTACATCTCAATTATAACCATCAAAATACACAGACGCATTTCACCAATTAAAAGAAACAGACTGGAACAGTGGACTAGGAAACACAATACAACAATATGCTGTATACAAGAAACACAATCCAAAAAGAATTTCATAGGCTGAAAGTCAAAGGGTGGATGGAAAACAATAATACATACCCCAGCACCTCAGAGAAAAGGAGGGATAGCAATCCGATTTTCAGACAATCTCAACTTCAAACCAAGAATGGTCAAACAAAAGAAAGAAGGCCGTTATATACTGGTTAGGGGAAAAATTCAAGACAAAGACTGTACTGTATTGGATTATATTGTTGAATTCACACACCTACAATGTTTAAATGGCAATGTAATGCCCATCTCTAACAGTTTTAAACAAGAAAAGGGATAAAAAGAAGAACCATTTTGTATCTGTATATATAGAATAGGATAGATACACAGCTACCTTCTCTTAATTTAATGAGAAGAAAGACTAGTACCAATAGTTTTTGGACATGATATTATGTCTGCTTCTTATGGTATGAATAACCACTAAGAAGATAACAATATGGAGCGTATTAATTACTGAAATTGTCCTATTAATCTGTTTTGAATATCTCATTGCTATCTCTCAATGAAATTAACAAAAAAAATAAGCAAATCCACATTTCAGTAAAGAGATAATAAAAAACAAAAATGAAGGACCATTTTGTATCTGTATATACAAAATAGTAATTATATATATATATATATATATATATATATATATATATATATATATATGCCTATTTTCCCTTAATGCAGTGAGAAGACATTTGTATTTATAGTGTTTGGACAGGATATCATGTCTCCATCTTGTAATATGAATAACCACTTCTAAGACAACAATATGCAATTTATTAATTATTGAAACTGTCCTACTAATCGGTTTTGAAGTTGTCTCATTATTTCTCAATAAAATTAATACAAAAAATAAAAAAAATATATTTTTTAAATAATACACATCAAAAATTTTGAGGCATGCTTAAAACTATACTGAATTAAAAGAGTTAATTGCAAATGCTAATATAAATAAACAAGTTTTATGTTAACTCATAGACATATGCCACCAAAAATGTTATATATTTAAGTGTATAATTAAAGATGTAATTATGTATTACTTACATATTATATTTATGTATTTTAAAGCAGTTTAACACAAGTTAAATCCTCTGACTTAGAATTCACGAACCTATAGTATTTAGATGCCAATGAAGTACTGATATCTGACAGGCCTAAACAGAAAAAAGTGATACAAAGGAAGGTCCATTCTTTTCTGTATATACAGTATATTTAGAATAGAAATAGACCTACTTTCGCTTAAATCATTGAGAAGAAAGTTTTGAACTAATAGTGTTTGGACAGGATATCCTGTCTGTATCTTGTAATATGAATAACCACTAAGAAAATAACAATGTAAAATGTATTAAAGATTGAAACTGTCCCGTTAATCAGCTTTGATACTGCCTTATTGCTATTTGTTTCTCAATAAAATAAAATTTTAAAAAATTGAACCAGTGTAAAAGGCTCAAGTCAACAACTTCTGACATTGCCAGTCCTGCGGGTAACTCATATTATTATGGACTACTGGACTATATTGTATTACTTAGCTGAATTCATGCACCTACAATAACTGAATGGCAATGGAATAACAGTCTCTGACAAATGTAAGCAAAAAAGGGGCATATAAATGAAGAACCATTTTTAGGAAAAATATGCATATCTATGTATACAAACTAGAATAGATATACAGTTACTTTATCTTAGTTCAATGAGATGAAAATTTGTACTAATAGTGTTCACACAAGATATCATATCTGCATCTGGTACTATGAATAACCGCTACAAAGACAATATGCAATGTATTAATTACTGTAGCTGTCCTACTAACCTATTTTGAAACTGTCTCAATGCTACTTCTTTCTAAATAAAATTAATATAAAAAACAAAAAACCTCTGACTTTTGAATTAACACACATATAATGACATAATTGTTTCTCATTATAACTTTATTAATATCCACGTAAGTAAGAACACATGCAATACAGAATCTGAAATAGATCGTTTTTAAAGAGAACAATTAGTACACATTTGTCAAGGGACTACGTAGTGCCATTCTGATTCATATATTACCCAACTTTATGTTCAAAGCATGACTTGCACTGTTATCGAGTACTTTCCAATTTCAGATGCTATACAATGCCTCACAGGAGAAGTCCTCCCAGAGTACAAACACAAATATATATTTTATAAAATTCCAAATATTTTAAGCAAGGACAGCATGACTTTCACACACTTCCTTCATAAAAGAGTCATATACAATCACTAAACTATTGCCTTCTGCCTTTTCATTTGTATACATATATTTTTCTAAGAAGGCTTCACATCTCCATGCTTGTTGTCTTCAATTGCACTGCTTTTAAAATTTATATTTATGAAAAGCAAAACAATAGTAAGTGAAAGAATGCTACTGTGCATAAATACTTCAAGAACTTATACTAAATTGTTCTGTTGCTATAATTAGCATGTAATATAAAACATCCCCTCCAAATTAGTTTACCATGTTTTGCACCTGTGCTTTTTAGGCTCATTGGATAGGTCAGTTTCACTAGTTCAATAGCCATATTTCTTTCTAGTGGCTGTGAGTAAAAGTATATCTAAACATAAGTAAAAGTTTAGTTTGTAGAATAATTTGAAAGAAAAAGACAAGAAGTGGTAACGATTAATGAGAACTATAAAACATATGTGCATAAATAAGGAAAGTCTGAATAAGTAGATTTTCACAGATAAATAGGGGAGGTATGCATATTCACCCTATATAAAAATGTTAAAAAAGACAAATGGTAAAAGATGCCTATGAGTCAAACCCACTTAATTTCTTAGACAGAAATATTTTTGAGTTATATTATTAAATTTTAATAACTGCCATTTCCGTTTTTTTCAGGTATTTTAGTGAAAGTGCATGACAACTGTTAATTTGGAAAGACATAGACTTCATAACTGTCAGCACTATACAATAGCATTAATCATTTAGCAATCATTTCCTCTAATCAAATTTAAAAAACTAAAAATAAAATGCTAAATTATTAATTAGGTCATACAAAATGTACTCTGATTTTACTATATTATTGTTATATTCAAAAGCTAGGGAACTACAATGACACAGTACTGTATTATTTAAAACTTATAGATAAACTTCAAGAGATGAATGTGTATATACAGAGCATATGAGATAGTGTCCTAATGCATATTAATAAATGTATATTAGTGCTATAGGTAGAAAATTAATAATCACGATATACTTAAATATGGCCACTGCATAGAATAGCCAGTCAGGCTGAACATATTATTATAAAAATGAATCATTAAATTTGAAGTTCTAATTTCAAGCCAAAGCAAATTGTTGTATTTTCCAGGCAAGTGTTTTCTGACTGATGGTAAAGCAGAATACCTGGGCTCACACCCCTCACCTGTCTGGTTACTTCAAGCCTATTTCCATTCAATACTTCCCTGGTATGAAAACATAAGAGGTTGCCCAGTATTTAATATTCTAAACACAGTCTAAATCTGATTATAAAATCAGAGTTAGAAAGGGCAGATAAAACATATTTGTACATTCCTAAATATTTAGGAAAGGTATCAAAACTTTACAAAGTTTATCCATGTGGATTTAAGAATCCTCTTAGAAACTCAGTTATTCATACTGTTAAAAAATTTGCCAAATGTCAAAACCTGGTTCTTAATCTGATTTTCATTAATAAAGACATTAATTCTTAAGAATACTGAAAGTTATTTTGTAGTCCTTTATCTTCTTTTTACATTTTTTCTATCTGTGTTACATCATAGTGAAACAAAAGGTGTGGCCAGCAAAGAGTTGAAATATTGCAAATGGAAAAAAGTTATCACACATATTCTTTGAGCTTTTTCAGACAAATAACTTTCTAATATCTACCAGAAGTGATTATTTTGTCATTGTGTTTCTAATTTATTCCATTGTTTATAATCTCCAACACAACAATAGCAACACTGATTATAAAAATGTATGTGATCATATTTTTAAAAACTTTCAAATTCATCTGTCTTTCTGGATTCATGTGAACCTGGAAAAACAGTGTGCTCTAAAATTTGTTAGTGGAACACTAAGAAATGCAAAGGAGATGATCTATAGAGATCATTTAAACTTTTGCTGAACTGTACTCTTAAAATTAAAATGTTATTCTACACACAAAATCGTTTGTTTTATAGAGATTCACAATAGAAATGACGCAGTCTGGTAAAAATGTATACATCAGAAAAAGAAAATTTGTATAAATACTTTAATACTGAATGTATTGAGACATCATAAGATTAATCCAAATGATCTTTGACCTCTATAATTACAAGAGGTGCTGAAAGTGTTGATCTTTAGCTTCCAGACATTTATTACTGCAGTCAAATTTTGAAGGGTGTATACATTTTTTTGAAATACTATACATATTATCTGCTTTTAAACCTGCTGGGAATTCACTGGAAGACTTAATTAATAGGATTATACCTTTATCACAGTTTATATGAATATTTTTAAACATAGCTTTGTCATATGTTACAAATCTTCAAGTTGCACATTGCAAGCCTACTTCTAATTTAGTCAAGAAATGTTCACCCCTTCAAATACCAATTGTTTCTTGGGTTTAATGTGATATAGAAACAAAGTGTTTTCTTTTTTTTGCTAAGAAGAAAATTTAAGTTGGTGGTGTTTACGTGTGTTTGTAAAATGTATACATGTGATGTATCGGCGAGATAGTCAGTTAAAACACAAAATAGGGAATAGACAGCAAAACGAAAGGAACATCTATAAATTCTACTGTATACTTTGCTAAGATCTTATTGTACTTCATAGGAGAAAGTTTATTTTATTTTGATTTGCGTGTGTGCATGTGCATCTCTGTGTTATAAATGTTTTGAATTCACCCCAAGAAGAAATCATAAACCTAATTTCTCCATCTGTATATATCATTAAATTTCTATATTGTAATATATTTGATATAGATTTATAATTGCGACTTTTAAAACCTTCCTTCCTATCATTCTTCTTGATAGTAGTGATTTTCTTCAGTTAATAAAACTGGAATGACAAAAATACTTTGGTCTTATATATTTCATATGATTTTTTTCCTATAGTTACATATATATATATTTTTTTTTCTTTTTACTGAATGTTTTTAGTAGCAGTCTACTAGGTTGTTAAAATTTAAATCTTTATGATACTTAGAAAATAACAGTCAGCAGTAATAGCTATAAACTTATCATGAACTAAATAAAATCAATTTGCTTGTGATTTTTATATACACATTTAAAAGGTGAAAATATGATTAAAATAAATATAGCCTTAAAATTAAAGGTACAATATCATTTTTGATGTACTTTAAACTGCACGACAAAGATATATTACTTCAAAAACAATTTATGCAAATATCTAACTCATTTGGGCACAGTCACTGCAATTTCATGTCTCAAAGTCTACCAAATAATAGAGAAATTGGTTTAGACACACATCTAAATAGCTTCCTTATGTTCTGTTTTGGAAATATGCTTACAAATTATATCAACATATTTCTGAGATAAAGGTAGAAAAGCAAACACAGAGACAAAAATGTAAGAGACACATACACTCCATACTGCATTATTGATGGTAGAAACCTTAA
The DNA here is from genome assembly GCA_004027165.1 of Ctenomys sociabilis. Lineage (NCBI taxonomy): Eukaryota > Metazoa > Chordata > Mammalia > Rodentia > Ctenomyidae > Ctenomys > Ctenomys sociabilis. The sequence continues at coordinate 24,997 of PVKA01025248.1, forward strand.
TAAAAAGTACAGACAACAAAAATCAAACAAAATGTCAAAATGCTATAGTACTCACACTGTAGAACTTTTTCTGAACAGCAAATTAGATAAAATAAACACTTGCTAGTTTTCTATCTCCTACCTACTAGGTCCATAAATTTTGGAATGGAATACATAAGGAATATTGACCCTGTTGCTTAAAATACAATAAGCACAGTAAATTAAAAATATTATCCGCTACATATTAATTTTTGTCGTGAGAAGCCTTTCTGAAGAAAGAGATATGAAGATTTAAACTTTTATGTTTCAATACATGTTTGATTTAAGCAAATAATATATTTGTTTTTAAATTTTTCCATTGAGTTAGCTATAGACTATTTCTGGTGATTGTTTCTACTTATAGAGTCATTTACAAGCCAAACAGTTTGGGATATTATTAAAAGTGGAACATAAACTTTGACACCACATGCACACACATATAGATTACACATGCACACATATGTGTACATATATACACATGCACATACATACATGTATATATGCACGTGTATATACACACATATGTCACATAAATGTGTGTGTGCATGAAACATTTACAAGGAATGTTCTTCCATAATGAGGGGATCATCATTAGAGGGCCTGGCTTGTTGATCTGCACTAAAGGTTGTTGAGGAAATGATTTTAGTTGAATCATCAGTGGGATAAAGTCCTGCACACACGGTATAAAACTGAACTCTTGCATTTCTTTATAATCCCTGATGAAGAGAATCAAGTTCATCAGCTCCAGATCTTTTCAGCCATGCTTGCTGAAAACCCACTGTTTTCTGGGCATGACTGCAATGGAGAGCAGAAGTCTGTGATACAGGTGAGCTGTGGCAGAAGATGGGGGCCTGGATTGGTGGTGAGCTGTGACCGAGTGCAGTAACTTTTGATAGAGGAGGACTGTGATGGAGAATAGAGGCCTGTGCTTGTGGAGGGCCATGACAAAGTGTGATATCTTGTGTCACTGGAGGACTGTGGCAGAGAGCAGTGGTCTGTGTTGCTGGTGGTCTCTGGTTGTAAAGAGAGGTCTGTGGCAGGAGTGGGCTGTGGCACAGATCAGAGGCCTGAGGGTGTAGAGGACTTGAAGAGGTCAGAGGGACTGGCATCCAACAGGTATCAGAATGGCCCAAGATAAGACATTCTTGAGTGCAGTTGTCAGAGATCTCTTCCATGGTTGGTTGCAAAGTTATTTCTGTAGCTGTAGGGTGAGGAAAACAAACAAGTAAAGTTTAAATTCCAAAGACATATGTTCATTTTCTACTCAAAGCAAAAATCATATCGTTACAAGAATAGTTAACAAGCTCAACATAATTACCTAAGAGACTATTAGTACATTTCTTTTTTCAGAACCAGGGATTGAACTCAGGCCCTTGCTCTTCCCAGGGAATTATTAGTACTTTCACAAGTGATATACAATTTGTAAGGAAATAATTCCTAGAGCAATGTGAGTAAGAAAGAGTGGGTGTATTGGATTTTATTTTTATAACGTTATTTGCTCTGCAAAAGCCAATGTAAAATAATGGAAACAAAAGTCACAGATTGGGCGAAAATATTTGCAAATCACATTTTTATAATTAATGCATGTGTTCTGTGTTGATTATTGATATTCATTTTGGACAATTTATACAGACATGTAACATATCTTGATTATTTTGAACACAACCCCATAACTGTCTCAATTTCCTGTCCTCTCCCACTGATTCCATTCACTATTTCCACGATATGTCTTATAGCTTTCTATCATCTTTCATCCATTTATTTGTTTGTTTATACTTTGATCATATAAAAGTATCAGTGCCTAACTTTCTGGCTTATTTTATATGGTATGATGGTCTCAAGATTCTTTCATTTTTATGTAAGTGACATGATTTCATTTTCTTTATGTTTGAATATTATTTTATGGTATACGTATTACATATTTTCTTTAGCTATTTACCTTTTGATGGGCAGCTAATCTGATTTGAGAACTTAGCTATTGTTAATTTTGTTTATATAAATATGAGTTTGATATGTCACTATAGAATTAATTATTTATTTTTCAAAGTATATGCAGGTGTCATCATGAAAACTTAAAATAGAAAATAATATGGTTGGTGAGATAGCTCCTGCTTAGCCAAACTTAAAGCACCTGCTTAGCCAAACTTAGGCAGACACAGGGAACTGCTGTTCTATCTCTAGCACCACATGTCCTGCCAGCCCCACCATCAGGGCGGGCTGAGCAAGCCAAAAACAATTTTAAAAAATGAAAAAAGAAAGAAAATAAATATAACTGAGCAATAGAAAGACATACACTAGGTTTCTCAGAAAAATCTGATGATGACAAATAGGAATTTTTGATATATATTGTTATATTATCTGCAAATACAGAGAACTGTATATTTTTGAATTTGGAAAGGCTTTTATACATTTCTGTTACTTAATTACACTTGCTAAACAATATGTAGTACAACGTAATATAGGATAATACAATAGAGACAGGGAGAAATAAGCAGCGTAGGGCATGACCTGGATGGCTACGGTAATGGAGATTATCATGCACTTATTTATAAATGATATACTGGAAGAGGCTGCCCTTTGTTGGACTTTTTCATGCTTTTACCATGTACTCACAGATGCAGTGAACCTTGGCTTACCTCAGAAAAGAATTCCAAGACCTAATTTTATTAATCAACGAAACAGTTATTTTTAGTAAGTCTGCTTACTCTTTACCTACAAGTAATGCAAAGACACCATTCTGATAAGTTTCTTCACGATATACAGCTTGTGTGCTGGGAGACAGCCCTCCTTTTTTGCAATACTATCAGTAAAATTTCCACTTTACTTTTACTTTCTGAGATTCCCATTCCCTCTGGAGAGTCTTTTGGCTCTTAGTCAGCTCCACTTCATCCCTTACATTCTTGCTGGGGTGAAAAGCCAAACCAACAAAATAGAGGGTCTCCTTAGGAGGACTTTAGTCCCCATACCTCTTCCTAATGCAACAATATTTATTGAGTACAATATAAATGAACAACTTGTGATAGGAAAGCACTGAGTATTTCACTATTAAATAATTTCTAATATCACTTGTAATATTTTTACTACTAGAGAATTTAAGGAAATAGAACTTAATTTTTTATTATAATTTTTATTATTAGGTATGTACAGTACATAGTCATTACAGTCATTTACTTTATTTTTTATTTTTGTTTTATTGAAGTACAAATATAAATGAGACAGTTTGAAGATACCTTGACAAGATGGATTTGATAAATTAATACACTGCAAACTGTTTTCATAATGTTTTGGTATCATAGAAGGTGCATACATGATATTATACTTACAGACATTATTATACCGTATGTCTCTTATCAGTAAATTAAGACAGTGTACCTGTTTGTGTATCTTATTTTTTATGCATGATCATTACAGTCATTATAGGGAATATATTTATATACATTATATATTTCCATACATTTCTCCTCTCTTTTTATTTTACCAGTTTCAGATTCAATTATTTGCAAAACTTTAAAATGTTTATAATATATAGAACAAAATCCAGACTAATAAAATAAAGAATACATAAAACCTGTAAAATAATTATACTAAGTCACTATACATTTAGAAACATGTTGATAGATAACAATACTTTCTTCTCTCACTTTTTTTCATTATGGTCTCAAGGTGGATCAATTTTCTTTAAAGTGAATCAAGTTTTCCTTTTTCTATGCCAAATATTATCCTTCTTTTTCCAGTATTTTTGATCATGTGTGTCATGGAGAAGCTTCTGAGAATGGTGTCTTTGCCTTATTCACATATATAGAGTAAGAAGATTTACTAAAAATAACTGTTTCACTGATTAGTAAAATTCAGTCTTAGCGTTTGTTTTTGAGATCCATTTGTTCACAGCATCTGTGAGCACATGTTAAACATATGAAAACAAGTTTCAATTCATTTTATACAAATACTACATATTTTTATCCACTTATTTGTTCATGGACATATACACTATTTCCAAAACTCTACTCTGATGAATTGTGCTGTTATAAGCATAGATATATATAATTTCACCACCAAATGTTAAATCCACTCTATAGAATAAAGATTAACTCTTTTGGCAAAGACATTAAGTTCTAGAAATTGTAAAAGGAAAATATCTGTGACAAATGGAATTTCTGTCATTGAATCTTTGAAGAATCTCCACAGTGATTTCTCTAGTGATTGTGGCAGTTTGTAGTCACACCATCAACAAAGAAAGTTATTTTTATTTCCAGTATTGGTGATCATTTTATTTCTTGAACATAACTATTTTTTCTGGAATGAGATGAAATCCTATTGTTGTTTCAGTTTGCATTTTTCAAATAGTCAATGTTGTTGATTTTTTTTTAAGAATCTGTATCGATCATTTGTATCTCTTTATCTGAGAATTGACAATGCATTTCAGGTGATTATTTATTAATTGGGACTTGAATGTGTGGATCTATTTTTTAAAATTATTTATGTATTGTTTATACTAGTTCTTGGGCAGTATTTTCTGGCACATGCTGTAGGAATTTTGCTTTATTGTATTAGTATATTCAAAGGTTGGGTATAACTTTTTGTTTTTTAAGTTGAAGGTGAGCTAAATGGTTGATTCTTGACTAGTTCTTCTAGAACAAGAGTTGGTTCAAATATCTTTGCCTATACCTCTGTCTTTAAGACTTTTATCTATCTTATCACCCAACATATTAAATATTTCTGTTCCAATTTTAAGACCATTGGCCCATTTTTATTTATTGCTTATTGAGAGATATGGATGTCAGCTGTACCTTGGCATGTGAATAGATTTAAAAACACCATTTTTTGAAAAAACAAAACTGTCTTTATTAAAGGGGGATTTATCTCTTTTGTCAAAACTAACTTGCATGAGTTGTTTCTGTATCTTCTATTCTGTTGCATTTATCCACAAATAATTGCATTTTGTTTTGCTCCATATTTTATTTTATCAATAATGTACTAGGTTTATTTTATCACTATAGCTTTGCAGTATAAGTTGAAATCTGAGATTGTGATGTTTTCATCCCATCCTTTATAACTAGGGACCAAGTTCAGATAATCACTTGGATGCTCCTTCATTCTTTCTTTTTGTTGGACTTATCTAGTATCCCAAACCTTGCATAACAATCCTTTCTCCTGCTGCCTTATGTCTCCTTCCTTTCCAGTTAACTTTATATTATAGACTAGCCTCATTAAATTTCATTACCAAATGGTAAATCCACTCTACCAAAGTTAAACACATTACAAACAAGCTTCTAATTCACCACCAGTTCTGTTATATAACTAGACTCTGTTCATTTGTTCTAAAGTACAAAATTTATAGATACAATAGTGTGTCAATTTTGAAATTGTTATTGATGCTATCATTATTGCTAATTATGCAACTCTATATAGGATATCATATCTGGTCTAATCAGTTGTTTTCCTTTGTTTAAGTATTGTGAAGCTCCAGGGTAAAAATCTCAACAAAGTCCTGTGTAAAACCTCTGGTGGCTGATCTAAACGATTAATATCCAATTTTTGATTTATTGGAATAGACATAAACCAAGAATCTTCTATGCACAGAAGACATTCATAAAGAACGATGTTTCATTTAAAAGAAAGTTTTTGATATAGGTCGGTCTCAAATTGAAACATTAACAAGGTTCTTCATAGCAAACAATATGCATTTTTGTTTAAACAGAAAATGACAAGGAGAAGCACAATACAGTCTAAAATTCCAAGCCATGTAGAATAAGTCCAGGATACATTAACATAGAGGAGACTGGAAAACTTATACTTGACATTAAAAAAAAAAATAACAGTAGAAGTAACAAAACAATTCCATGAAGCTATAGAAGAAATCAGGTAGAAAGTAATTTATCAGGTAGAAGAAGAAAAAACAATGATAATGAAAGAATGAAAAAACATATCTAAAAGAAACATGGATAAAAATAAAGAAATATAGGAAAACGATGGAAACCTTTAAGGAAAAATTTAGGAAAGAATTAGAATGCACAAAACAAAGTCAAAGACATGCCAAGGAAATTAAAATTTCCATGGAAAGTTGGAAAGACTGTTTGACAAAACTGAAGATACATTATCAGGACTTGAAGACAGAATTGTGGCTAGTGATCATGAAAGGAATAATCTCTTAAAAATAGCAAGAAATGCTCGATCCCCCCCCGTGCCCGCCCAGCCCCAGAGACCAGCATGAGACAGCAAGACCCACGCAAGCAGCCTACTCGATCCTGCCCATGCCGCCCAGCCAGAGACCAGCCTGAGACAGGAGCTGGCTCCAGTGGCCGCCTAGATCCTGCTCCAAGCTCTGCCAGCTAGTGGGAATTTGCAGACTCAACAGGCTTCCCAGATCAGTGAGAGTGTGTTGAGTCTGAGGGAGGACCATTGGCTTCTTCCCATGCGCGCTACCAGATCCCTGCCCCCAAGCCCTTCAAGTCAATGACTGGCCTGAAACCTCAGGACCCACTCACCAGCACCTCCCCGGATCCCCTGCCCTAAAGCCTGCTGAATGAGTGGGAATTTCCCCGTTTCTCTGGGCATCAAAGTTCAGTGAGTGTAGAACTCCAGGCCCTCTGTGCCCGAGAGACATTTCACAGGAATTCCCTGCTCCCCCCACACCTGTGGCCTGGTGAGAGCTCCAGGCACACCATGCCAGAGAAACATTTCCAGGTGATTACCGGTCCCAGCCCACAGCCCAAGACCCAGTGCAGGTCGGCCTGTAGTGAGAACTCCAATCCTGCCATGCCTGAGGGACATTTCTCAGCAATCATCGGTCCCACGCCAGGGACCGGAACCCAGCGTAGCCTGGCCTATGAGTGAGAGATCCAGGCCCACTGCATCAGAGGGACCGTTCCCAGCTGTCTCGGGTTATGGCCTGTAGACCAGAACCCAGCACAGGCTGACCAAATGAGTACAGCCTACTCAGTGAATAAGATCATCCCGTATCCTTTTCTGAGCCCAGAAGACCCACCAAAGCCCAGGCCAGCCCACTTGAGAAATGACCTGCATGACACAGGAGGGCTGACCTCGGTAAGTTTCCAGATTCTTGCCCTAAAGCCAGAGAAAATGGGGAATTATCATTACTTGCTCTACATCCCAATTTGGTTCGTGCTCAGATGAACAGAGAACCAACAGAGGGGAACCAAAGGAGCTACAGCAAAAAAGGAACTGAATACAACAGCTAGATCCAGGATAGGCATACCTGGAAAAATCTCAAACTTAATAGACTGGCACCCGAATCTCATAACAAGCTAGGTTATAGCTGCACCAAAGCTCTACACCAAAGGTCAAAGATCAGTGCTATACAAAATGACAAAGAATAGTGGAAAAATATAATCCCAGATATGGAGTCCATTCGTAAGAGCAGAGGATACTAGCTCAGCTGCAATAAATGAATTGACAGTTATAGCAGCAAAGGAACAACAGCAGAAAGCGATAGAGGAAATAAAACGAGAAGTAATTCCCTAAATTAAAAAAGAAATATCTAAATACATAGTATCTGAAATAAAGAATGAATTCCAGAAACATTGGGTAGAAAAACTGCTCACCAAGAACAAGTGCAGAGAGCACAATTCCAGCTGATATATATGAATGAACGCCATCTGAAGCAAAGAAACAGCAGCAGAAAGATCATGAGGAAATCAAAGCAGAAATAAGTTCTGAAATCAAAAAAGAACTTTTTGAAGTCATAGCATCTGAAATACCGAAACAAGCCCAGAAATATAGAGAGGACACCAAACTTGAAAGGAACACAGTAGAAAAAGAATTGAAAAATACCTCTACAGAAGAAGAGGATAAAAAAATTTAGATCAGAAATATGACTGATTCCTTGAATGAGCAATACCAAAAAGAAATAGAACACATGAAATACAGTCAAAGAGATAGAGAAAAACTAAAAATATCAATCACGAGTCTACAAAACCGTCTGAGTGAAAGCGAAGACAGGGTTTCAGATCTTGGAGATGCCAGAGCAGCTAGTGAAAAGGTGAGAAAGGATCTCTTAAAAAGAATGAGAATGCATGAAAAAATAGTCCATCACCTGCAAGATGATGCCTGGATGAACAATGTGAGAATAATTGGTATCAACAAGAATGAAGGAGTCAATACAAAGGATATGAAAATTATTTGGGGAGAAAGAATTGCAGAAAACTTCCCAAATAT
>PVKA01025249.1:0-33153 GCA_004027165.1 Ctenomys sociabilis
GTTGGACAGGATATTATGTCGGCTTTTAGTACTATGGTCATCCACTAGGTAAATAATTATTGAATTTTTGATATAATTCAGGTATAAAAAAATAAGATAAGTAAGCAACTATACTCTTAATTCACTGATAAGAGATATCTGCTAAAATAATATCTGTAAATATAATATCATGTATGCACCTTGTACAATACCAAAACGTCATGAAAACAGTTTGCAATGTATTAATTCATCGAATGTGTATGTTTAAGGTGTTTTAAAACTGTCTGATTGACATTTGTATTTTAATAAAATAAAAATAAAGGAAAAAAATAAAAAAATAAAAATAAAAATTTAAAATTTCTGAATTTAATTCATCTCATCTGAGTGCATTTCTCAGTATGAAAAGAAGAGAAAGAAAAGAGGAAATGAAGGAAGAGAAAGAGGAAAAGGTGAAGGAGGAGAAGGAAGAGGAAGCAGAGGACAGAAAAGAGAAGAAAGAAGAAAGTTTTCTCCTTTGGGTCTTTCCTTATTTAGCTGAAGATCACCCACTAGCAGCTCTCCTCTTGATACAGGGAAACCTCCAAACAACACAGGGAGAAAAACTGATCTCCCAACCTAAGATGTACCTGGGATGAGTTTGTGTTCTCTAAAACGGAAGAATGAATTTTAGGAACAAAAGGAGATTATGAGCAGAATATATTTATTGAGGGAAAGAAAGTTCCTGTCCGAGAGAGGGACAGGAGGGGGACCCCGAGCAGGGGACTTTTGTACAGAAAAACCATGGGGTGAGGTGGGTCTAAGATGGTGGAGAAGACATAGGAACTCGCTTAGGTGGGCATGAGGTGGGACAAAACTATGGTCAACCAATGAGATTACAAGCACCATTGCTCAGGTAAAATTGATTAAATCAGTACCAAATGGGGAAGTTAGTCAAATACAGGACAGGGTCTCTTCCTATTGGGGGTTGGGCTAGTGACTCATTTGGGCTCTTTCAAGGTGATTGATACCTTTTTAGAATATCAATCCCTGATGCCCATCCTTAGGGAAGTATGTAGCTGTGTTTCCTTTTTTGTCTTGGTCTTGAGGTATAGCCCATGTGGGAGTATCTGTCTCTTCCAAGTGGTAAAGCCACCTTGTCTTCTGTCTGTCACCTTGAGGGCCTGGCCCTGTCTGACTGCCTATAATATTTCTATCTGATTCAGCTGCCTACATAACACTCTGGTGGACCTTCCTTGCTAAGACTCTCAGCCCACCTGAGAGTCACCTGGGATTCCTGTTAAGGCAGCTTCCTGGTCTCACCCCTGAGATTCTGGGGAGAGGGGAAGGGAGCTACTGGTTATAGTCCAGGAAGTTTCATTTTTAACAAGTGTCCCAGATAAATTCACGATGAAGCTCAGGCTAGCTTTGCTCTCATGGCAATCCTCAGGCCTCAGCCTCCTGAGCGCTGGGTTTATAGCCATGCACCACACCGCCCAGCTAATTGTTCTAGAGGATTCTGACCAGGTAATTCTGCTGCCCACGCTTTTGCAAACACGATTTGAAAACTTCAGTCTTTGTTTTGCATGAAGCATATCTTCCTTTCATCAGCAATAGTCTGAAGAAAAGCCTTTTAAGGCAAATATTTAATTATATCCTCCAGCCCAGGCAAGAACTGAGGAAGAAGGAGGTGGTGAAGGAGACTGGAGAAGTTGGTATTTTTCCCCAGCCCACAGAGCATGCTGTCCACACTTTTTTGGGGAACGGTGAACAGGGAAACAAGGAATATATGATCTGTTTGGCTGTGGAGCTGTAGGAAAGAGGAAGGGAAGGACTAGAGGTTTCTAGCAAGTCCACATTCTCAAGTGAAGGTTTATCATCTCACTTTGACAGCTGTAAATTTCCAGCATTAGCCCTATTCAAATTTAAGGGTCAGTATGCATAGGTATCCCTAAGCCTATTAGGAGACATGTGGCTATCACATGTGGTTTTGGGTTGCCCGGTCCCAGTGGTCTTCATGAGAGTGGAAAGATGAGATTGAGCAGACATCTGACCACACTGATCTGTGCAAGTCCCCACTGAGTCCTGCAGGGACAGAACCTCAAGGGCCTTTCCTTCCTGGCCCACAGTAGGGCATTTTGCCAAAGAACACCTGGCAAGGGCTCCTAGAAAGGTGGGGACTAAGTGGGTGTGGGCAGTTCCTGGAATTTCCCTTGCAATGTAACACTTCTTTGTGAGGATTTTAGGACAGAGAATTACTGCTCCTTAAAGAAATGTGATCTCTCTCTCTCTCTCTCTCTCTCTCTCTCTCTCTTTGTCTTTTTGTCTTTTTGAGACAGGGTCTCACTATGCAGTTCAGGCTGGCCTTAAGCTCACTTTGTAGCTCAGGCTGGTCTTGAACTCACAACAATCCTCCTGCCTCAGCCTCCCAAGTGCTGGGATTACAGGCCTGCGCCACCAAGCCCAGCTCTGAGAAATGTGATCTCTTGTGTCCCAGAGTGCTCCTCACCTATGTCCTACCACCACTTGTACAGAAGGAGAATGACACAAATTCTCAGCTCTGCACCACTTCAGCAGACATTTGAAAGAACTATGGTAAAATAGACCAAACTAATCTGTCATGCTAACCACAGAAGTGTTAAGCTGTATATGTGAAGTCCATTCACTGCTGTGCAACCTCCATAAATCTTTCAGTCTTGCAAAACTGAAATTCTGTACCTGCTGAAGAATTCTCAGTCCCCCTGTCCCTCTGGTCCCTGGCAACTGTCCTTGTTCTTTCTTGTCTATAAATCTGAATACTCTGGACACCTTATAGAAGCAGAGGCAGACACTATCTGTCTTTTTGTGGTTGACTTTTTTTTTTTATATGAACTTAGGGCAGGGTCTACAGGGTCTACAGGGTCTCAATATGCAGATCAGACTTGTAGTGATCCTCCTGAGCTGCCCATGGGTCAGAGGCCAACAGGTGCCACCGCCACTACATACCAGTCTTGGATGTCAGACAAAGAGCTTGGAGCCCTGGGCCAGCTTCACTAGGCTGAGACTCTATGCCTGGAAGAAACTGAAGGCCCAGCACACACACCAGAACTCACAGATGGCACCTGTGGCCCATCCTGCGTGGGGTGGGGCTGTGTGTGGCTGTGGGACAGAGAGCTCCCTCTCAGCATTGTCATGTCTAGCCTTGTGGAGCCCAGGAACACTGGCCATTCCCCTGAGACTGTAGGCCCTGTGGCTTGAGATTCAGATGTGACCAAGGTAGTGTCGGTCTCGGTGACACCCACTTCCAGCCTCAGTCAGAGCAGCTGTTGCAGGGCCAGTGCTCTGACCTCAAGCATGGCTGGGTGCCCTTGCATGTGGCAGAGACCTGCATCCCTGCGGGAGAGACTTGTGATTCAGCCTGGGCGGAACCATTTGCACCATGGGACTATGAAGCTCCTTGTATCTGCTAGACTCAGGCATGACCCAGCTTAGCTCCAGCAAGGGTAGCTTTCTTTTTCTCAGCTTTCTTATTGCTGAGACAAATGATCTGAAAGGCCTCAACCTCAAGGAGGACAGGTTTTCTCAGCTTGCAGTTTCAGAGGATTCAGTCCATGGTTGACTGTCTCCAGGGATAATTGGCCCTGTAGAAGGGCCTAGTGGGGAAAAGCTCTTGCTCCACAACAGCCAGAAACAAGAGAGAAAGCAGAAGGTAAGGTGACAGACTCAGCCCCCAAAGGCACACCTCTAGAGATGCCCTTCCACCAAGTAATGCTGCCTACAGCACTTCCTGCAATGAACTCATCAATAGATTAATCACTGGTAGATACAGCTTCTCTGTAATCCAATAGCTGCTCCAAATCCTCACCTTTGTTTTTTTTTTTTTTTTTTTTGCAGAGCCAGGGATTGAACCCAGGCCCTTGCACTTGTCAGGTAAGCACTTATTCCACTGAGCCATTTCCCTGGCCCCAAAATCCCCACCTTTGAAAACAGAGCCTTTTGGAAGACATAAGAGTGATCAAAGGCCTGCTTTTTCCAAAACTAGTCTGACCTCAGACAGCAGAGTGTGGCATAAGCCTCCATTTTCTGGTGGCAGCACTGGGCAGTAAGCACAAAACACATGCATAAAGGAATGCTATTCAGCCATGAAGCTGAATGAAATCCTATCATTGATGACAACATGGATAGAGTGGACTTCATTATGTTAAGTGAAAAAAGCCAGGCCCCGAAGGCAAGTACAGCATGATGTCATTCATGTGTGAACCTAAAAAACTTCATCTTGTAGAAGGCGAGAATAGGCTGGTGCTGACCAGGGGCTGGGGAAAGATGAGGTAAGGGAAGACTGGAAAGGTTGACTAGGTTGTACTTTGGGGTGTTAACCTTCTAAGTAGCAATAAGTACACAATGATTGGTGGGTTTTTGTTTTTTTTTTGTTTGTTTGTTTTTGTTTTTGTTTTTTTGGTGTGTGTGTGTGTGTGTGTGTGTGTGTGTGTGTGTATTTTAGGGAAGAATCTACAGGATGTTCAGGGTCTCACTACTAGATTGGCCTCATAGTGATCCACTTGTGTACAGCCTTCCAAGAGCTGGGATTACAGGCCCGAACCACCACACCCAGTCTCAATTGCTGACTCAGCCTGCCCCAGGGGCAGGGCCAGCTTGGCAGGCCTGGGGATAAAACCCCCTGCCCCTGCGCCTGCTTGCAGGTGCTTTAATACACTGAGCTATTTGGCTGGCCCTGCACAGTGATTGTTGACAACTGTAATGTGCCGTGCATTTCAAAAAGGTAGAAGAAAAGATATTAAATGTTTTTACCTCAAAGAAATGTAAAACATTTGAGGACAAATGTTTAGCCTGATGTAAACATCATTGGTGTAACAAAGCATTACCTGGCACCCCGTGAATGTGTACAATTTCTTGTTTGTATCTGGAGTTGAACTCAGGGCTTCATGCTTGCCAGGCAGGGGCTGTGCCGCTGAGCTACATCCCCAACACTGACGTGTACAATTTTTATGTGTGTTACAAATTGTTTTTTTCAATCCCCGTGTCTCTGTTTCCACCCCACCAGGCCAATCAAATTGGAATATCTAGAGGTGGTCTTAGGAATCATTTTGAGAAGTTTCCCACCTACTCCAAATATTCAAACACATTCTCAGGGCTGGGGCTGACCTGACCTTGCTGGTCTCATTCTCCTTGTCAGTGATTGGGCGAGGACCCATCCCACAACGTGATTTCTTCTAAGAAAACAATTTTTTTTCTTTTAATTTTTTTTTCTTTTCTTAAAATGAAGCATGGAGCAAAGGTCTGGGGATGTAGCTGAGTGGCAGAGTACTCACCCGGCATGTACAAGATGCTGGGTTCAACCCCTAGCTCTGCCAAAAACAAAACTAACACAAAATCAAAAACCACACACATGCGTAGACAAGACAGAGATGGAGCAAGAATGAGGAGATTTGTTCTCCTGTGAATATGAATATCAGAGACCACAGTGATTTTGCCCTTGTAAGAAACATTAGCGTAAAGCTGGCACAGCAGGAAGATGGAATGGAACCGGGGGAGCTCACTTGGCCTACCAGGGAGCCACCCCACTTCTGGAGTTCTGGTGCAAGATAATAAATATTTATCTTACCTAAGCGGTTTGGAGTTGGGTTTTCCATTACCTATGGCCTCAAGTGTCCAGTGCTTATGCTGTGTGCTGGGGACCTCAGGAAGGTGCGGGCTGTCTGCGTGTTATTTGCCATAACATAAGAGAAGAACTGAGGCACTGTCTGTATGGATATAACCCTTCCATACTCATGTTGAAAGCGTGAATCGCTATGGCACGGGGATTTTATATTTTTACCTGGGTCTTAGTCATGTTGCTTATCACTGGGACAAAATTTCTGATATTTGCAACTTAAAGGAGGAAGGGTTCATCTTGGCTCATGATCTAGAAATTTCTGGGCTTATATGGAGATGCGGAGGAAGGGCTTGAGCAGGGGAGAGCTGCTCGCTTCATGGCAGCCAGGAAGGACAGAGCTCCGGGAGGGGCCGGGTGGGAGACCAATGCTGGGGGCGGGTCCCCAGTGGCCTGGCAGCTACACCCCACCTCCCAGCACCATGCTTACTTCCAGCAGCCATGTGATTCAATCACCTTCAGAAGCCCCACCTGTGAACATTCAAGCTCCTGGGGGACCCCTTGGTAGGCACCACGGCACCTCGAAAGCTGGGAGAGACAGGAAACCAGGGCAGCTAGACAGGCTGTACAACCCACAGGCTCCCTGATCCCGGGGGTATTTTGAACTTAGGCTGGAGATGGAGGTGTTTAGGTGCAGCCTCAGCTTCACCTGGCCTGTGGTCCAGGCTAGGTCCTGAAATCTGGGTCAGTTAGAGGGTTTGTGTGCAATGTGATAAAGGAAAAAGTGCTCATAAGAATGCTCTGAGTCCAAGCCACATGGAGTCTTTAGATATTGAATTTAACACTGCAGTGTGATACCTGAGTCCAAACAAGTACTTAAACGAAGGGCCAGCCAGGCAGAGCTTCTCAGGCTACAGGACACTCAGGTTTATGGCAAGAGTAAACTGCTTCAGCCTCTTCTTTCCTGGAAGAGATCTAGGCGTCATGAGACCAGCCTTTGTTCTAGCATAGTTTTCTTCATGTGTGCCTGTGAGGGTGACTTCTAAGTACTTACTGGACGTCACCATTTTGTGAGTCCCATAAGTAAGGCTGGGCACGAGGACTCGGGGCAATGTGCCAACCAGGCACAGCATTTCTTACAGTGCCAACTAGAGCATATAATCCAGACTGACAAATTCCAACGTAAACCAAAGTGTTTAAAAAATAATCACAAATTTGAGTAGGCGCTCAGATAACAGCACTGTGTGATGAGAACCGTCCTGGGAAGGCATGGATTCAATATAAAGTAGTGAAAGAGTATGTGTGCCTCCAGGGCAGTGTCTGAGCTGGAAAACACTAGAAGCATAATTACCATCCACCTTCAAAATCTATTTTCTATTCTGTGCTTGTAGGTAGTATGAAAATTTGAAATGAATCTTGATAGGCATTTATAAAGTTTATTCAGTTTGTCAGCTGTCAACTAATCATACCTGGCCTTGAAACTGCTTGATTGGCTTTGTGGTTTGTGTTTTGGCCCCGAGTCTGTATTTTTTTTTTAATTGAGAGTAGCGTAAAATGCATCTTAGTTTTAGGATGACTGTGGAGATGGAAAAAATAAGAATAAGTCCATGGTATAAATGAGAAAGAGAGAGACAGACAGACAGACAGAGATAATTTTGTAATTGGGTCAACATGGATTTTTTTTTTTTTTTTTTTTTTTTTTGCGGAACCGGGGATTGAACTCAGGCCCTTCTGCTTGCCAGGCAAATGCTTATTCTATTGAGCTACCTCCTGGCCCCAATCATGGATGTTAGTTCTAGTGCAAAGCCATGGTGCCCCAGCTCTCTCTTTAGTCCCCTGAAAATAAGGAATTTTGATCATGGAAACTATAAATGAGGGCCATGGGTTTAGCTCAGTGGCACAGTGCCTGCCTGATAGGTCTTGAGTTCAATTCCCGGTACCAAAAAAAAAAGAATATGGGCTGGGGAGATGGTGCAGTAGAATAAGTGCTTCCTTGGCAAGCGTAAGGGTCTGAGTTTGATCCCCAATTCCACAAAAAGTAAGGAGAAAGAAGGAAGAAGAAGGAGAAGGAGAAGGAGAGGGAGGAGGAAGGGAGGGGAAGGGAGGAGAAGGGGGAAGAAGAAGAAAGAAAACTATAACCAAACACAAATCCTGCAGAGTACATTCAGAATTTTGAGGACGCAAGAAGGTGAACATAGAGAAGGCAAAAAAAGAATAAGGAAAGTCAGAGTACAAAGAGTGATAATTGCTGTGGATCTTTGACAAAGAAGACTGACTCTTCCTTTCAAAATACAAATGCCACCCCGGACAGTGTCAGCGTGCCAGGAGAGGAGGGTGAGGACCAAGCTAGGACAGCCTTGCCAGTGTGGTGCTGGAAGTCATGAGAGGCTTCCAGTGCCTGGGGAACTTGCAAGGCTCACCCAGACCCAGCGACCCGGGGAGCAGTTTCCCGGGCCGCTCAGGGTGGTCTCTGTGCTGCTTTTGCCTACCAGCAACTTCAGGACTGGCCGAGTCGGGTTCTGCCCTCTGGGGGCACAGGCTGGTCACGCCTTCCTAAATAGAACCCGCCACATGCACAGCCTCACCATATCACTTCCCTGTCAAGATAAAGGTCATACAGAGACTGAGAAAAAGAATAGGAAAGCAAGCACTTGCAGGCATGCAGAGAAGTTAAAACAGGTGGGCCCAGTGTCTGCCTGCAAGCTCGAGGTCCCGAGTTTGATTCCTGGTACCAAAATTTTAAAAAGGCAGCACTGAATCATAGAGCAAAGTGCTTGCTCAACTTTTGGGGGGAGGGGGATGAAATTTCCTGTATTAATAAATTTCCTGACTTTTCCCAGAACACTAGATCCGTGGTAAGTTTGGAAAACATTATATTCCACGTCTATACCTATGCCATCTAGAGGAATGTATAATGAAAAATAGCTTATAAAATGTGCTGAGCAGTATTACAGTAAAACCCATTTAAGTCATAAATTAATTTACCATGGATAATAAAAACATGGTAAATGTGCAAATTTTACAAATATAATACTATGAGAGATAAATTGACATGAATTCCCCCCAAAAGACTTCTAGCTCTAAACACACTTGTCCATCGCCCTTGCCTCTTTCTGAAGCAGCTCTGAACGGCTTCTAATTGTGAGTGTCTTTATGAAATGTGATCAAGAGTACAGCGACCGCGGTCGCCAAGAGCCATCCGCCGCGGAGCCAGCGCCAAAGCACCCCCATGAGTCCACTTTCACTTCATCCCCTGGATGTGCCACCGTGAAGCTCCTGGTTTTTTTCCTCCAAATCAAAATGTCCACGAGGGCTGGGGAGACGGCTCGGTAGAATGACTGCTTCCCTGGCAAAGGCAAGGGCCTGAGTTCAATCCCCGGTCCCACCAAAAAAAAAAAAAAAAAGTAATTTTGCCGGGCATGGTGGCGCATGCTTGTAATCCCAGCACTCGGGAGGCTGAGGCAGGAGGATTGTTGTGAGTTCGAGACCAGCCTGAGCTACAAAGTGAGCTTAAGGCCAGCCTGAACTGCATAGTGAGACCCTGTCTCAAAAAAAAGACAAAAAAAAAAAAAATGTCCACGAAAGGTACATGTTTTGAGTAGATTCGGGACATCGAGGCAGCTGTGGCAAGTAAAGCCATCCATGAATGAGCCCTTCTGGAACTGGTTCACAAACAGGCAAGCACAATGGGAAAAGATGCTCCAGGTGAGGGGAGTTCATGGCAATGTGCCGTTTACATATTCTTTTCAAAATTAAATATTCACCATATATTCTGATCATAGCTGATGTATATCTCTGCATCTCCTCTTTTCCACATTACCCTCTAGAAGGCTACAATTGTGCATTATGTGTATTTTGCTGTAGTACGTTAAGTAAATATGGCGACCACAGAAGGTGATTTAGTTGTAGCAACAAGCATGACGCGATGCCAGAAGTGCCCCACTAGGCTAGGAGCCATGGGAGCTGACGTCAGCGGTGTGCCTCCCATTCTGCTTATCTGTGTAGAAAAAATGCTACATGCAGCTTATATTGGTGAAAATCCACTGAGAACATTCGAAAGGTAGCCAATGTACAACTCTGGTGTTCCTCCCTAATAATGTAACTAGTTTGTCTGAAGTATTTAACCATCAGGCTTCAGTTTGGTTCTTTGTGAAGGAGCTGGCATCAGGAGCTCTGGGATCCTGACACATTTTATACTTGTGTGTGTCAGAGGAGCACTGGTAATCCAGAAAAAATTAAAAAGAAAAATTTTTATATTAATTTTATTGAGAAAGAAGTAGCAATGAGGCAGTTACAGTTACAATGATTAATACATTGCATTTGTAGTAGTTATATACAAGACACAAACATGGTATCTTGTCTAAACACTATTAGTACAAATCTTTCTTCTCAATGAACTTAAAGAAAGTAGCTGTATATCTATTCAATTTTGTATATACAGATATACAATATATATTTTCACTATAAAATGATTATTTATATCCCCTTTTTCGCTTACTTTTGTCAGACATGTGTATTCTATTGCCATTCACATACTGTAGGCACTTGAATTCAGCAAAGTAATCCAATACAGTCCAGGAGTCCATAATAGTGGTGGCTTATCCATACAACTGGCAATGTCAGAAGTTGTTGGCTTGAGCCTTTTATAGCTCAGCATATTAATATAGCCTTACTATTTATAACAATGTTTATACTTTTCTGCTGGATGGTTAAGACCAAGATAAAGCAAGACCTATATAACAAAAAATGTAACTTTTGTATCTGAGGTCAGTCAAATCCCCTCAGGATTTACCCTGAAACCCTGTACCATAGTTTGTAGATCTTTTGTCAGTGTCAACCATGTATGAGTCACAGCTATTGCTTGACCAATTTGCTCTCTGTGAAAGCCTGAGAGAATGTTTTCTCTCCATCTGACTCTCCTTAGGCACACTCTACATCATCAATCACTTTCCTCTCTGGCTCCATAATCTCCTTGTTCAGAAAATTTAGGACATCACTGAGTTGCAGGATGTTATGGTATAGGTTCTCTTATGTCTCTCACTGGCCTTGAAGAGGTAGGGTCAAAATGTTGGCTATCCTTGTAGCTCCCCCTTTTTTTTTTGTGGAACTGGGAATTGAACTCAGGCCCTTGCGCTTCTTATAGCTCTTCTTTTTCTCTAATTTTTTGGTCTGCAAACTTAAATTGTTAACCCTCCAGAAGAGAAGCTTAATGATGTTATTACCCTAAAACATAGGCTGTTGAGCTTATCAGTATCTGTCTGAATATCAAATGCTTTAGAGACAACATGGATCAAGTGTTTTCTGTCAGTTGTTGATAGGTTAAACTTTAAATCTGTATAGAGTGTGAAAGAAAGTTGTTTTTTTTTTTTTTTTTCTTTCTTTCAATTAGGCAATTTTCCTGGCACTTGTCAGAAAAAGTCAAACAACTCAGTAGCTTGATTTTCAACTCTAAACTCAGGGGAACCAAACTGTTTCCATTCCAGAACTCTGGGCACAGACTAAAAGCCAACATTGGACTCCCTTGACAGAAAGTATAAACCAAATGTTGAAGTGCATGGTGTTTTCTAGAATTGTCTGCCTTGGACTTTTGTAACACTCTTTCAGGTGAAAGTCACAGGGATCCAACGCAAGCTTGTTAAGGAGAACAAAAAATTGTCAGCTCAGATAACGGACATCTGGACTCGCATCCAGCCCTGGGGTACATGGTGAGTGCACATCACTCCCCTCCTTTCTCAGCTGTGCTTTCTGCTCCAGTCTCTGTGGCCAGCCAGGCTCTCAGCTCATAGTAACAAGCTGGCTTTCTACATGAAGCCATAATCCTTAATTGAAGCATCATAATCCTTAATTGTCATGTTTAAAAAATAAAGAGAGTGTGCCCTCCTGGAAATATTTCAAGCAAAAATAATAATTACAGAGTTGTGGAGTACTGGTCACACCTCAGGACTAAGTCTCCTGCTCGTGCGCCTCACCACAACTCTAGAAAGTACATCCTTCTAAGTTTCCATTCTAAAGCTGGGCATGGGCTCCCAGCACTCAGGGGGGCTAAGGAAGGAGGATCACAAGTTTGTGTCTGGCCTGGGAAACTTAGGAACTTAATGAGACCCTGCCTCAAAATTTAAAAAAGAGCTTGGGACGTAGCTCAGTGCAAAGGCCCTAATACTACAAAAAAGAAAGAAAAGCCTTGTATAGGCCAGAAGAAACCAAGGATGAGGGATTAACTGCATTAGTTATTTTCTGTACATGTAACACTGGTCAATTATGTAATTTCTCTGTGCCACGGTTTCCTCAATTGTAAAAAAGAAACATTAGCAGCTATTTCTTAGGCTGCTACAAATACTGCAAGTACCAAAGGGAAGGGTCCAACATAGAGTCACTGCATACAGCTCTGAACAAATGAGTCTTCTTTCATTTCTACTTTCCATCTTCTCATTCCCTGCTTTTTTCCTGTAATGATTGCTGCCATCCCAAATTCAACCTTATAACTTCCCTGATTTCATGATAGCTTGAATATCCCTACCTAAAACACATGGGGGACGGGAGAGATGGCTCAGTAGAATAACCATTTCCCTGGCAAGCACAAGGGTCTGAGTTCAATCCCTGGTTCTGCCAAATAAATAAATTAATTAATTAAAATAAAATAAAATAAAATAATAAAACACGTGATCAGAAGAGATTTAGATTTTTTTCAAATTTGGAAATATGTACATGGGGGGCTGGCCAGATAGCTCAGTGGATTAGAGCACCTGCTTAGGCAGACACAGGGGTTGGGGTTCGATCCCTGCCCCCAGGGCACACTGAGCTGCAACTGAGACTGGGCATGGTGGTGCATGCCTGTAATCCCAGCACTTAGGAGGTTAAAACTAGGAGAATCACTACAAGTCCAATCTGTGTAGTGAGACTCTGTAGATCCTATACTAAATACAAAAAAAAAAAAAAAACAGTATTTACATTGGGCCCGGGAGATAGCTCTGCAGCATAAGCACCTGCCTGGCAAATGCAAGGTCCTGATTTTGATCCCTGTTACCTCTAGAAAGAGAGAAAGAGAGAAAGAAAGAAAGAAAGAAAGAAAGAAAGAAAGAAAGAAAGAAAGAAAGAGAAAGAGAGAGAGAAAGAAAGATTTACATTATATAGTGAGATATTTTGGGGATGGAACCCAGTCTAAACACAAAACCATCGTGTGTCATACAGATTTCTCAAACACACAATCTGAAATTTTATACAATATTTAAAATAATTTGAGGGCTGAAGAGATAGCTCAGCAGTGTAAGCATCTGCCTGGCAAGTGCAAGGTCTTGAGTTTGATCCCTGGTACCAAAATAATAATAATGATGGTGATTTTCTGCATTATGAGTGTAGCCTGCCATGAATTTTCCACTTGTGGTGCTATGTCAGAGCTCAAAAGTTGTGGATTTTGGAGCATTTAGAGTTCACATTTTTAAACTAGTAATGCTCAACTGGTAGTGGTGTTGGCTGAAGTGGAATTGAGGTGCGGCATCCACATAAGGATGACACAGTGGAGAACGAGGACAGGGCAGCGCTGTCCACCCAGCCCTGACCAGTCACAAGGCCTGTGCACTGGTGCTGCTCTGGCAGGCAGTCTTTAACTGGAAGACTCTTGTACTGCGCCCCAGGAGAAAGAGCAAGCTTCCGAGTGCGGCAGCAGGGAGCTGTGGGTGTGGGTACACTCTGCCCACCAGGGGATGGTAATGACTTAACTTGGCTGCAAGAAACAGTATGGAACCCGAGCAGAGGTCATCTCCCAATGAGAAGCCTTTCATTGGGGGTGGTTCCATGAAGAGACAGTGCTAAATAGTCTTCATAAATTATTTGGCAACCTTCAGAGCAAAGATAAGCTCTCACAGAAAACTTAACACACACATTGGCCATAAATGCTTATTCACTGTGAAATATCCCATCAGATCATCACCTCACTATGATTGGTTTCCATTGGAACAGAAAAAGTGATTGTAAATTTCCTAACCAAGTAATGGATGTCTAGAACTAAAGATATTCTAAGGCTCTATGCTTCTCCAATACAGTTGCTCAAAATTAGTCAATATTTCTAAAGCAAACTCACCCCTGCCAGACCCACTGCAGATGGAACCCAGGGCTTCCACTGTGGGCAATAGCCTTAGCCTTTGTTTATTTTGAGACAGGTCTTGCTAAGTTGCTAGCTGTCAGGCTGGGCTCGAACTTGCCGTGACTCCCAAGTGCTGCGATCACAGGTCCACACCACTCTGTCCACCTCTGACCTCTCCTAACATGCTGCGCCTCGTCTTGTACACTAAGCCACCAGGTGAATGCTCTCAAGGTCTTAACCATGAAAACATTTTGCTTCTGAGTGTTCTTTTGGTGAGTGTGAGAGCTTGGTCACCTGAGCTCCCAAGGTTGGCGGGAGAACTCAGATCAAGCTCCCAATGCCAAGTGTCTGTTAGCGTCCTGGGCCCTCAGTGCTTCTGGGCAGAGGCTGAGCAGCACCAGATACCAAGAGCATGGAAGAGAAGGCAGCAGGATACCTCAGAGACAAACTTCTCTAATCAGGAAAATATTTGTTGTGTAAACTTGACTCCTCCTCTCACAAACTCTCTGGTTGCCATGGTGAGGGAGAGAAATAAACATAGGAGGAAACTTTATTTCTTTGTGTGTTTGTGTTTGAGACAGTGTCTCACAACGTAATACAGATTGGCCTTTAACCTGCAGCAGTGCTCCTGCCTCCAGCCCCTTGAGTGTTGAGATTGCAGGTGAGGTGTCACATACCCAGCAAGGAGAGAATTTTAAAATAGCTTGGGAAATACTTTATTGTAATATACAAGATTTTTGTTCAAAATGTACACTTTTGACCTATCTGATCCAGTATTTTTTTGTTTTGTCTTTTTTGAGACAGGGTCTCACTATGCAGTTCAGGCTGGCCTTAAGCTCACTTTGTAGCTCAGGCTGGTCTCAAACTCACAACAATCCTCCTGCCTCAGCCTCCCAAGTGCTAGGATTATAGGCATGCATAAAAAATGAATCTTTTGCTCAAGAATTTTGAATAAAATCATACCCATATACACAAAAATGAAATTGTCCAAAACTTATAATAAAGAAAAAAATCATTATAGCATATACATAAAAATTAGCTATAGAAGAACAAAATTAAATAGCATCTTATTCCATATTAAGAAGAAAAAAAAAAGAACAAGTGTGTAAGAAGCTACATTAATTAAAGTACTGAAAGGAAAAAAGATCTGTCCTCTTTGAATTTTATACTTAGCAAACATATCTTTGAAAACTAATATTTTCTAGTACATAAACTAAAAATATTCTAATACCTCCAGATGTAGTATATAGGAAATAACAAAAAGCATATTTCAGAAGGCAAGAGAAATTGCTATATGCTCCTGGATGAAGAATAAAGAGCTCTCAAAATGATAGTCATGCAGAACTATGTAAAATATATTAGATGAACCCATGTAAACGTCGTTAAAGATTTCTATGAAACTACAGCAATATTATGTCAAGTTATATGCATATCTTTTTCATATATACATGTGTTTGTGTATATAAAAGATAGGAAAGAAGTAATATAAAGTCAATGGAAATATACTTTTAAAATCTAATACTAAGAGAAAATATCATGTCTTTTAAATAATTGTAAGTCAAATATACAGTATAAACCTTAAAACAAAAATTGAGATTATGCAATATTCAGAAAATTAAATAAAAATTAAAAATTAAGTGTTTCAAAACAATTGAACTAAGAAAGTTCTCATGAGAGTAGAGAGTTACTAAGAATAAAACATAAGAAAGATTAACTTGGTTCATGGTTTCAGTGCACGGTCACTTGGCTCCACGGCTTCCAGGACAGCAGGTGGGAGCAAAGCAGCTCAGCTCAGGATAGCCAGGAGGCAGAGAGGAAGCAAGCTGGACCCTGAGGAAATTCTGCCCCATGGCCCATTTTTTCCAATATGCCTCACTTCCTAATATCCCAGTCATGACTAAGTTATGGGCTCACAGATATCAGTGCCCTTCTGATCTGATCAAAGTGAGACTTTGAGGACAAGCGTTAGGTCCAAAGCCTAACATCTATCTGTAGTAGATTCCTCTGGGTAGTGAGGCCATCTATAGACCTGGCAGACATCAGTGCCTGGGGGACATCTTTATATTGCACTGCCTAACATGCTGCTTACCACAGAGTGACCACATGGAAAATACTGACTGAATAAATTATGGTCAAAAGAATTCAAAGACATTGAAAAGATAACACTTAAAAGAACAGACTTAGGGCCAGCCAAATAGCTCAGCAGATTAAAGTGCCTGCAAGCAGGTGCAGGGACCAGGGGTTTGATCCCTGGGCCTGCTGTGCTGGCCCCACTACCAGGGCACACTGAGATGGCAACTGAGACTGGGTGTGGTGGCACATGCCTGTAATCCCAGCTTTTAGGAGGCTGTAAACAGGCAGGTCACTATGAGTCCGATCTACTAGTGAGACCCTGAACACCCTGTAGACCCTTCTCAAAAAAAAAATACAAAGAAAAATAATAGACTTCCTCTTTCAGTTGATTAAATTATAACTAACTTGTATTTCTACAGAAAATAACGATAAGCTCTGGAATCTACCTTTGTAGAGTATCCAGGTCATGAAGAGCCTCCAGGGCACAAAAATTTGAAGAAGGAAACTGCACAACACAAGTTTTCCTGGCTTCTACCCTCAAAAATTTCCTTAACCTGTACCATGCAGCATGACTCAAAGTTTAGTATAAAACTGTTTCTTTTACTAGAAGAAGAACTGGAGAAGACTTCTAGGCATGAGGAAAGCTGGAAAATGAGACAGAAATTCTGAAAAGGAAAGAGCTGAAAGGAATGCTAGAAATTTTGCCTATCAGAAACTCAAATTAATTAGTTGGGTTTTTTTGTTTTTGTCTTTGTTTTGTACCGGGGATGGAATTCAGGACCTTGCATTTGCCAAGCAGGCAGTTATGCTACTGAACTGTCTCCCCAGCCCACTTGTCTGTTAAACAAAAATGCAATGTTTCAATTATTGAAACTGTCCTAGTAATCAGTTGTGAAACTATCTCATTGCTATTAGTTTCTCAATAAAATTATTAAAATATTTAGTGTTCTCTAAAATTTCTTTTTAGAAATTTTGAACTTTATCAAAATATGAAACAGGAAAATGTGGCTTATTTAAGGAAAAAAAAAAAAAAAAAGGGACTGGGGAGATAGATGGCGCAGTAGAATAAGTGCTTGCCTGGCAAGTGCAAGGGCCTGAGTTCAATTCCCTGTTCCACCAAAAAAAAAAAAAAAAAAAGAACAAATAAGATCAACTTTCAGATGAGCCACATGCTGGAATTAGCAAACAAGTAATTAAAAGTAGTTATTTTAATGTAATTACATAAAGGAAGAATACTTGTAATGAATGAACAGATTGGAAATTTTAATGAACACTAAAAAGAAATTTTAGAGAACACTAAATAGAAACACTAAAGAACAACAACAAAATTCCTAGAAATAAAGGTACAATGTCCAAGGTAGAAATTCACTTATCAGCAGACAAAACATAACTGAAGAAAAAGACTATGAACTTGATGATAACTAGCTAGCATTATGTACTCTGACGGAGAGAGGTGGAGGAAAGCAGATTTTTGAAACAATGGACAGAATCACAAGAGTATGGGAAGAGTATCAAAAGATTTGAAATATATATGACAGGCACAGAATAAAAAATAGAGTAGAAAATGTATTTGTGGAAACAATGGCCAGAAATTCCCATGAATTATGAAAAACATAAATTTATATTCTAGGAACACAGTGAAGATAAATATGAGGAAACCCCCTCAGGACATCACTGAAAAACTGTTGAAATTTAAACAAAAAGAGAAAATTCTGAATGAGAAGGTGGTGCACAGTACAAAGAAGAAAACAATTACTCACATTGCTGCTTAATGGAAATTATAGTGCTCAGAAGTTATAGGAACGTCTTCAACATGCTCAAAAATAAAATGGCATATTTGAATTCTACCTCTACAAAAATATTCTTCAAGGAAGAGGGCAACATGAAGACATTTCTAGATTTAAAAATATCAAGAGATGGGACCTGGGAAATGGCTCAGTGGAATAAGCGCTTCCCTGGTAAGCGCAAGGGCCTGAGTTCAATGCCCAGTTCTGCAAAAAAAAAAAAATCAAGAGAATTTATTGCCAACATGCCATTACTACAAAAAAATGTTCTGCGTATATGAAAAATATATCAGCTGGAAACTCACTTTCTTCAGTATTGAAAGAAAGCACCAGAAATGGTAAATATATGATCAATATAAAATATGAAACACTGCGTCTGGTACCTGAGGTCTCACAGGATCTTCAATCCCCACAACAGCAATGTACGTAAGGCTGGTGATAGTATCGTTTTGTTTTGTTTATGTATTTTAGTACAAGGTCTACTAAGTAGATCAGACGCCTAGTGATTCTCCTGTTTTCAGCCTCCCAAGTGCTGGGATTACAGGCATGCACCACCACACCCAGTCTCAATCACCATTTTAGTAAACCCCGGAGGTGGGGCCAGCACAGCAGGCTGGGGATCAAACCCCTGACCCCTGTGTCTGCCTAAGCAGGCACTTGAATCCACTGAGCTATTTGGCTGGCCCTTGTTTTGTTTTTATTCATCTCTGGTTCTGGCTCTCCTGCTGGAAAACTCTTCAAACAAAAGACAAATGGTTCTAAAGCCTTCTGATGCCATAGGTTCAATCAGAGTTTTCCAGTATCATCACAGTCCTTGGTCTGAATAGATTCATGTCACCATTAGCACTCAAGATTTTGAAATCTTATTTTTTTCAGATCATCTTGGGGACCCTTGCTGAATATTCAATAGTTTTCATCTGAATTTTTCAGACACCACTCATGGACTTCCAAGCAGCACTGAAGATATAAACTTTGTATAATGCTTTTTCTAGTATTTCGTTTCTAACATCTTGACGGTTCCATCTAAAAAATAAAACAAATCCCAATAAGGAACATTTAGTTTCATTACCAATATGATGATGCAACCCACCCTCTTTCAACTGGAGGCAATTATGTAAAAGCACAACTCACAGAAATTCCTATTATAAGGTAGGACAAAATATTTGGTAGAATAGCTTCTGGTTCAGGAGTCTTTTAAAAATATTTTTCATTGCATAAGCTTGAACAACTGTCATTTTGTTTACTGTCAATGTTCCTGCCTTATATAAGTTTAACAAATAGACATAGCATTTTCCATGATTTCATAAGCATCTAGGTGCCAAGTTATTATTTTTCATTATTTTCTTGACTGAATAAGGCAGTGAACTAGTGACTTCTAGTGGAAGATCTGGCACTGCAATCAGTAAACTGTCATTCTGATCATGAATTTCACAAAATATTGCATGTAAATCGGTGTACTCATGATCTCTTCTGAAACTAGAAGGTATCAGCTACAAAATATAATACTAAAACCATAACAGTGATGGAAGACATCAACGGACCTGCTTTGCCAATCTGAGCAGTCACTTTTGTTAGTTTCCCTTGTAAAACAGATTTTTCCTTTTTAGGTAATTTTTTTTTTTTTTTTTTCCTTTTCATCAGGGTCTCCATGTCTTCACCCTTTAATGGCTGCATTTCCACCAATACACCAGCCTTTGCTTTTGTATGCTGTGATTCTTAGTCGTATCATCCTAGTTCTTATTTTTCTTTTCCTTTTTTGTTCTGTCTTCTCTTCCTTTTCACATCTAGCTCCAAGTAAGATAAAAAAAAATATCTTTCTTACACCTACAGCAGTACCTACCATCTCTCCCAAACCTTCCATTACTAGAATACCTAAGAGAAGTAATGCATCCTTCTCTAAAGACTTCTTCACATGATCAGATTCACCAGTCAATGATTTTTCATCAAAGTAAAGTCACTGCTTTGAACAAGTTTACCACCAGCTGGAAAATCATCACATTTCACTTGAGTAATATCCGCTATAGGAATCTAAATGACCTGACCAACCCTACAACAGTGAACTTCTGTTCTTGTTCAGTCTGACTTTACAAACCTCTAAACTATTTTTCCTCACTTCAATCATTAAAAGCTGTTACTAACACCACACACAACACTGACCACAAGGTTGTGGCCCCTTCACTCCAGCCAGTTTCACCTTCTCCTTCCTTTTCTTTGACAGAAACTTTTCCACAAAGCACAGAATTTCTTTCTGTCTGTCTGTCTGTCTGTCTGTCTTTTTGAGACAGGGTTTCACCATGCAGTTTAGGCTGGCCTTAAGCTCACTTTGTAGCTCAGACTGGTCTCAAACTCACAACAATTCTCCTGCCTCAGCCTCCCAAGTGCTGGGACTATAGGCCTGCACCACCACGCCTGGCTAAGCACAGAATTTCTTTCTGGAGATTGACAAAAAGGCCCAATTCCAATTTAGCTGCAATTTCTAAAATAAAGTGACATCTTGTAACACTTCCATACTAATTAAAGGAAAGTTTTTGGCTTTTTATAAGGTATAAAGTTCTTTCATGACATGCTTCTTTCCTTTCTAAATCTGCAGGGTTTCCACTGAAACTTTCACTAGGAGATATCTTCAACTTGGTGAAAATTCCACAGGCATCTCCATAGCTTCCCTGCACTTTTTGCAACACATCTGTCAACTTGAACTCTGTAAAGGTCTACAGTTCTACAAGTATAATTCCATCGTCACTATCCTGATTAGCTTCTTCCAGAGTTCTTCACACAAAAGTATGCAACTTAATTTTCTTCCATGTCGCCCATGACAAGCACAGTTTATTAGGAGGGAAATGTTTCCCAAAAGAATCTAATTTTCATTTGCTATATTTCCAAGATGAAAATCTTCCAAATACGAAAAATTTCCTGAAACTACTCATTGTTTGACTTTGTAAAGCACCATCAGCAGTGACATTTCCCAGAGAAATAGTTTGGCTTCCGGCCCATGACTTGTTTCTTCTTATCAATTATGGGATGTACACATCTTAAAAGTCAGTATTGGGCGGGGGAGATGGCTCAGTGGACTAAGTGCTTCTCTGGAAAGTGCAAGGGCCTGAGTTCAATCCCCAGTTCCACAAAAAAAAAAAAAAAGTCAGTATCACTCCATGCCAAGCCCCAGGCAGCAGTCTCAAGAAGAGGCCCACCAAAGGTTAGATTTTTATTCACTGTCCAAAGCATGGACTTCACAGCACTTTTTTCCAGACAGCTATGAAGGTCTCATCAATGTGATAGAAAAATAGGGCAAACTGTGTTTTTCTAGTCGTCTACAATTCGAGCCTTCGGTCGGCTGGGCCAGAAGTCACTTCAGCAGAGATGCCTTCTTCACACCCACACCGCCTCCATGGCCGGCGCGGCCACGTGAAGCAGACCGCAGCGGAAGCTGAGAGCGGGTGCGCGCGCGTTAGGGGAGGACCCAGCGTGCGCGCCCCCGTGCCTGGCGCGCTCCTTAGGCCGGAAATGGTGGCCTGAATAAGGGGCGGGGCTCTATCCTGCGCGCTCCCCTCCCACGCTTCTCCCTGCGCCTTTGCTCGGGCCGGCCCCGCCCCTTTCCTCCTGCAGAGGCCTGCAATTGGCTGGCGGACCCAACCTATGAACCAAAAGGCTCTTTTCTCTAGAATGAACCTTACAGATTGTAACCAAGTCTTGGAAAGTTTATAGATAAAGCAATTGATAACTAAATCGTAAAAGAGGGTCATAAAAGGAGCTGTATGATTACAAATCTGCTTTTGATACGAAGTGGTATAATTATTAATACTAGGTAGACTTTAAAAATATGCTATAAACTGCTAAATCGATCACTGAAAAAATAATGCAGAAAAGTATAACTAAAAACTCAATAGATAGGTTTAATACATTCTGAAAAAAGTGATTAACTTACAAGAAGACAGAAGGAACAACTGAGAAAAAGGAGAGGGGGAAACAAAAAACAAAAGGATAGACCTAAATACAATTATACGAATGTTAAATATTAAAATACTAAAAAATAAAAGGCATAAATTGGCAGAATGAATTTTTAAAAAATTAAATTCTTTCTTTCTTTCTTTCTTCCTTTTTCTTTCGTCTCACTATGTAGCCCAGGCTGGCACTGAACTCACATTGTATCCCAAACTGGCCTTCAAATCGAAGCAATCTTCCCGCCTCAGCCTCTCGAGTGCTGAGATTACAGGAATGTGCCACCACACCCAGCTAAAATTGTGCTTTTCAAGGGATGCAATTTGTCTTAATTACTTTTTACATTACAGAGACAAAATACCCAGCACCCGAGGTGAAAGATGGAAAGGTGTAGTTTGGCTGTTTGTAGAGGTTTCAGTCTGTAAGCAGCTGGCTCCAAGGCAGGGTGGCATAACAAAGGAGTATCACAGAGGAGAAACAGCTCATAGTGTGCTTGGGCAGGAAGAAGCAAGTCGCTATGGATGGCAGGAGGAAGAGAACAAGGGATTTTCCTGTCCCTCATGTTTCACCCAGTGTGGGGCCTCCTAACCCAGCATCACACATCAGAGATCAGCCACCTCCTGAAAGTCCCACTTATATCCTCATGACGCTTTGGGGGGACACCTAGGCACAAGTCAAAACACTGTGGAGGACCAACTGGTGACTCCTTGAAAGAAGAGTCTCCATTTTGGCTGAGCCTGACTCTATTTCTGCGTACTGATACGTGCAGAGCTGGCCAGGACTTGTCCTTATCCCTTCAATTGGCTCTAAGCAATGCCTATTGATCCAGCCAAGTTGCTGGTGGCTATTTTTGAAGATGGCAGTCAGTGTTTCCTTGTTTCCCCAGAATCCCCACTTGCTGCTGTTTAGTGTAAGCCGGGTGAGATGGGATGAAGAGCCAGTGCTTCATGCTGTCAGCTGGGATGAACCTTGAGGTAGAGGCTATGATTTCCAGGGGCTTGAAAGATTACACATCAGAGCTGAAGCACCCACCTCAAATGTTAGATACTATCTTAATTGTGGCGTGTAGATAACTCTGCATATCCTTCTCTCTGCATATTGTGGAGTGAATGCAGGCCTCCTACCTAGCCCAGCTCATGGCACTCACCTACTTCCTGCTATCCTCAGTCATTCATCCTCAAGCCACTCCTTCTTCATGTATGAATAAAACCCAGGTTTGGTCTCATGTCAAGGGCTTTGTTCCAGATACATTATCATGGCTGGACTTAGGACCCCTTGACTCCCAAAAACTACAAATATGCCTTGGTGTCTTCATTCTCTCCATGGGTTGCACTGGGTGTGGTAGATTGGAATTAACTTGACAGGATTCCAATAACTAATCCATGGGATTACAAATATAAACTTCCTGGAAGGAGATGAGAACCAAGAAGACTCTCTATAAAACACAACTGAAGACTAAAGGTGAAAAGTATGTATATGAGAAAAAGTATGTGATGTGACAGTAACCATTAGGATGCTGATATGGCCATATTAATACCTGACAACATAAACTTCGAGACAAAGAATATTAACAGAGACAAAGGGTAGTACTGTTTCTTTATATAAGTCAATTTAGGGCAACCTGCTCAGGTTCTGTCCCCCTTCTGTCCCTCTCCGACAGGAGCTTTTCTTTCAAAAAAAAAAAAAAAGTCAATTTACAGGAAGGCATTACAGTAGCAATTCTGTACATGCCAATTAATAGAGTTTAAAATACATGAACGACAGAATTTTTTTTCTGTATTTTTTAGGGAAGGGTCTACAGGGTGTTCAGGGTCTTACTACTAAATCAGACATGTAGTGATTCTCTTGTTTACAGCCTCCCAAGAGGTGGGATTACAGGTGCATACCACCATGCCCAGTCTCAACTGCTGTTTCAGTGCGCCCCAGGGGTGGGACTGGCACAGTAGGCCCAGGGATCAAATCCCCAGCCCCTCCTCCTGCTTACAGACCCTTTATCCACTGAGCTATTTGGCTGGCCTGAATGACAGAATTAAAAGGAGTAATAGGTATTCCATAAACATTTCTGTAATGTTAATGTGACTTCTCAGCAATTTATAGAAAAATTCATGAAAAATAAAGACATAAGAGAAATGAACAAAACAATCAACCACACTGTCCTAAATTAATACATTATGCACTTCAGTCCTGCACCCTCATGACCATGTTTCTTTCAACAGCAAGCCACACATACAATGGTGGTCCCATGGAATTATAAAGGAGCTGTAAAGTTCTTACCTGCTGGCAGTGTTGCAGTCCTTTTAACACAGTACAATACATTACTCATGTATCTGTGGCAAGGCTAGTGTAAACAAACTGTGCTGCTGGTCCTATAGAAGTTTAGCCATGTTATGTATCATGTGTAATACTTTTTGTTTGTTTTGGGTTCTGGCAATTGAACCAAGGGCTTTCATGCCAAGCTACATTCCTAGCCTTTTTTTGTTTTTAATGTTTGTTTTACTTAGTACATAGCTATGGTACACAATAATCACATTCATTGTGGGGAGCCTATATGTGTACATAATACATCTCCTTATGTCCCTTCTCCCACAGCAACCCTCTTTCTAGTCTTCTCAATTTTTATTTGGACAGCATCTGTTTGCCAGGCTGGGCTCAGACTTGTGATCTTCCTGTCTCAACTTCCCATAGTGCTGGGATTACAGGTGATATTGGTTTACAATCCTGATTCACATAATAGTTGTGTTATGGTTTGAGTCTAGGTGTGCCCCCCCAAAGCCTCACCCAGTCATGGGACAGATTTCTAGACTTTGTGATTAATTCATGATTCATTGCTCGGATTATGGGTGCGAGTGCTACACCCAGCCTGGGGCAGACAACCTGAATGCAGCATAAGGGAGACAGACCATTGTTGCTGCTACTCCTCCCATTTGTTCTTGCTTTTTTGCTGTTTTCTGCTACCATGAGCTGCTGCCCTCTACCGTGTGCCACTCTGCCTTGGAGCCAACTGAGTATGGACTGAAACCTACACTATCCGTGAGCTAAATAAACCTTTTCTTCTTTAATTTTGGGTGTTTCGTCCAAGCAACAAGAGAAGAGTAACAGAGACAAGTTGATTTGATGATAAATGGCTATTACTGGTGTATTTATTATGTATACCCTTAGCTTTTATTTCACAGTGTGCTCCTTCAGCTGATATTTTTTAAAGTTTATTATTAAGCAATGTACAAAGCTGAAGCGTCAGCAGCCTCTAACCATGTCTCTTGATTGCATCAAGGGGCCACATGAAGCAACTGAATGATATCATCTGGGTCTGTATAAGGACAGTCCATGTTGCGACCACAGTGACAGAGTCATCTAAGGACACATTTGGCTTCATCCCCATTGTTGACCACTGCATAACAAAACCACTGTTACAGAACATTATACCCTTTATACTACATTCCTTCAAGTTCACATTACGGTTTGTCAGCCAAGATGGACTATATGCTGAACAATAAAAAGTATCTGAATGAATTTAAAGTGACTGAAAGCCTGCAGTCAATGAATGCAAGAGGATGCCTCTGCTGCTTGGATGCCCACTGTGCAGTGGCTGCCTGCAGCAAGCTCCTCAGCAGTGCTTGAAGCCTGTTGCTTGTATGGGCCACCCCAAGGGCTTAGAGATGCTGCTTCTGGGTGGGTGTTCCCGTACCAGACCTCCTGGGGTCCCCAATGCAGGTCCCAGATGGGCATGTGGGGTGCCTTTTGAGAGCCCCAGATTGCAGTGGTGAGGGTTCACATTGGACAGGTAATCATGTCTGTCCTCACCAAGCTGCAGAATGAGTAATGTGGAGGACCACCTGGATAACTCTCTTTGAAAGGACAGTCATCTCTATTTCAGCTAAACCTGGCCCTATTCCACGTATTAACAATGTGCAGAGCTGGCTAGGACTTTTTCTTATCCCTTCAATTGGCTTTAAGCAATGCAAATCAGTCTAGCCAAGGTGCTGATGTGCAGTCTTTGAAGCAAGGTGACAGGTCAGCATTACTGCACCCTGTAGCTCCCAAAAAGCATGTGTGAGGGCCAGAGATACAACCCAGTGGCTCAGTGCCTGCCTGGCAAGCAGGAGGTCCTGAGTTCAATCCTGGTTTTAAAAAATGTGTGAGGGCCAGTGTGGATGGCACCGTAGTCTGGAAGTCTTCGTTTCTATTCCTTTTATGGACGTAAGTTACACTTTCTGTAGAATTGCTGCATCATGACTTCCGGTCACGTATTCCTTTGGTTAGACTTCCTGTCACGTGCTCCTTTAGTTGATCACCTGAGTATTGTTAGCCTATAGCATTACCCTAATACACCTACATCATTAGTGACGTTGATTTCCCTTCCCTCTGCTATATAAGCTGTATCGCTTCCTTGAATAAATGAGACTTGATCAGAATCCTGTCTTGTCTCCATTTCTCGCGCACCTGTTCTTTGTCTTCGTAAGTCCCCTCTCTTCCCCTAGGTGACCTGCGTTGACTGACCCGCTGGATGGGACAGGCCAGGGAGATGGCTCAGTAGAATAATCACTTTCCTGGCAAGCGCAAGAACCTGAGTTCAATGCCCAGTTCTGCCAAAATAAATTAAATAAATAAATAAATAAATAAAATGTGTGAGCCAGATGGGGAGGGAGAACCATGCTCCACACTGTCGGCTGGAATCAAGTCTTGAGATAAGAGGCTAAGACTTCCCAGGGTATAAAATATTATACATCAGAGCTGAAGCACAGGGCCCCAGAACATTAGCTACCACCTCAAAGTGCATTCTGCTGATTACACTTTCTGCACATTCTTCTCTCTGCATACTGCATAGGTGATTTCAGGCTTCCTACCTGGTTCAGCTCACAGCACTCACGTACCTCCTAACATTCTCACAGTCACCGGTCCCCAAGACACTCCCTTCTTCATGAATCAATAAAACCCAGACCCAGCCCTGGATCAGGGCCTTTGTTCCAGTCAGCCATCATCCTAGCTGGACTTAGGACCCCTTGGCTCTATCCCACCACAAATATTCTTTAGTGTCGTTTTTACCATGGGTTGCAGATTGGAATTAACTCCCTAGAATTCCAATAACTTCTCCATGGGATTATAAATATAAACCTCTCAAACCTCGAAGGGGACTGGGAAGGGCTCTTCATAAAGCAGGGTAGAATTGAGGCTCTATGGAGGGTCACAGCCAAGTTCCCTGGCTACCAGAAGAGCCAGAGCTCCAAGATATGGGGCTTCACCAAATTCAGTGCAGACAAATTTCAAGACATGGAGCTGAGAAGCACCTTATCCCCGATGGCTATGAGGTGAAATATGCGCCAAATCACGGTCCCTGGGTAAGTGGCAGGCCCTGCACGCCTGAAGGCTTCCACTGTGTGTCCCCCATAACAAGTTCATTAGTCTTATCTCTGCTCCCAAATAAAATGATTGACAAAATACAAAGTATGTTTTATGAATACAGTGAATTAAGTTAGGTATTAGTAACAAGTCTTATAGGAATATTCCACATGTTCAGAAATTAAATGTTTTAAAACAGTCTATGGAAAGCCAGGCATGGTGATGCACATCTATAATTTCAGCCCTAGGGAAACTGAGGTAGGAGGACTATCGAAAGTTCAGGACCAGGGGATGGGGAGGTGGCTCAGTGGAATAAGCACTTCCCAGGTTCCACAAAAAAAAAAAAAAAAAAAAAAAAAAAAAAAAAAGTTTGAGACCAGCCTTGGCTACAAAGTAAGTCCAAGGCCAACCTGAACTGCATAGTGAGGCCCTGTCTCCAAAATAAGACAAAATTTTAATAACCTGTGGAGTCAAAGAAGAGATCACAAGAGAAGTATTTTAATATTTTAACATTTACAGTTTTAAAAATTTTTATCAGTAGCAGTACCTTTACAGACCATGATTACATTTATTATGGAGAGGGCTGGGGAGATAGCTCAGTAGAATAAGTGCTTGCCTGGCAAGCGTAAGGTCCTGAGTTCAAGCCCTGGTACCACAAAAAAAGGACTATATATTTATTATGGAGAGCTGTTCTAGTCAGCCAGCATGTGGGTTGGACTTGGGACCGCCCGGCTCCACCCAACTATAAACATGCTACAACTACAGACACCTTGATTCTTTTTCTGTTCCCCTCCCTCTTTTCCCTCCCTTGACCCTTCCTTCATCTTTTAACAAAATTAACCAAATGATAATGAAAGCTCATCTCAAAATCTGTGGCACACTGTTAAATCTGTGCCAAGAGGGAACTTTCTAAGTCTCAAAGCCTATACAAGATGAGAAAAAACATTCTAAAGTCACTGATTTCAAGTGCTACCTTAAGAAACTACAAAATAGCACATGAAATCCAAAGTCAGTACAAGAAACATAAGATTAGCAAGGCATGGTGGCGCAGGCCTGTAATCCCAGCACTTAGGAGGCTGAGGCAGGAGGATTGTTGTGAGTTCAAGACCAGCCTGAGCTACAAAGTGAGCTTAAGGCCAGCCTGAACTGCATAGTGAGACCCTGTCTCAAAAAGACAAAAAAAAAAAAAAAAAAAAGAAATATAAGATTGAATTGGCGAATGAAGTACACGATCCTCGGGGCCCTGGGTAAAAAAGAAGATGAATAAAGTAGAAAAGTAACCACTTACCAGTCCAATTATTTAAATATAGGGGCCGGGGAGATGGCTCAGTGGAATAAGTGCCTCCCTGGCAAGCACAAGGGCCTGAGTTCAATCCCCGGTTCCACCAAAAAAAACCAAACAAACAAACCAATTATTTAAATA
The DNA here is from genome assembly GCA_004027165.1 of Ctenomys sociabilis. NCBI lineage: Eukaryota > Metazoa > Chordata > Mammalia > Rodentia > Ctenomyidae > Ctenomys > Ctenomys sociabilis. Next base: position 28,179 of record PVKA01025249.1, read on the forward strand.
TAGGATAACCAAAAATTATTTTTATTAATTTTTTAATAATACGAAATATAAGAACAATTTTATCAAATGTATTCTGTGGTGATATGGGACAGAAGCCTGCTGTCCTGAGGGAGCATAGCACAAGAAAGACCCAAGGAGACCTGCTGTCCCCTGTAAACAAGCTGGGGTACAAAGTCACAGATAACCCTGTTTCCTGGAGCACCCTGTCTGCTCTTTGATCCTTCACCTGGGATGTTATTGGCTAGTGTTGTGTGAACTTAGAGCTTGGTGAATGCCAGAAGGTAACATAGACAGTAGTTTGTTTCCATCTAATTAGGTTTGCACATTCCTTCACCTGCTTTTAGTCCTCAATAAATGTGAGACTTTTTAATGGCTCAAGACTCACTGTGAGCGGTTCTGACTGATTTCATACAACACATTCAATACAAGAATCAACTGGTTGATAGCCAGGCACAGTGGGGCACCAGTGTAATCCCAGCACTCAGGAGGCTGAGGCAGGAGGATGGCTCTGAATTCAAGGCCAGCCTCACCTACAAAGTGAATTCAAGGCTAGCCTGAACTATATAGCAAGACAGTACCTCAAACAAACAACAAAATCAACAGGTTGAGACGACACCTGTCCAGGTGACACTCAGGACAGTCAGTGAACAAACCCCACCTGATGTTCAGGGCACATTGTTATTGGTTAACAAAACTAAATACTGATCCTTTGAAATCAAGAAAATCAAGTAACCTCTAGCTAGACAGATCAAGAAAAATAAGAGAAAATACATATATTACCAACCACAGGAATGAGAGAAGAGTTACCACCACGGATCCTACAGACATTTAAATGATAGAAAATGCACATGTTAAACAAGTTTGTCAACAAGTTCTGTGACTTAAATTGGAAAATATCCTTGAAAAATACTTAGTTATAAAACTCATATAACATGAAGCAAAAAATCTGAATTGCCCTATATAAAGACATTAAATTCATAATAATATTCAAAGTGAAACTCTTTGCACCAAAAAAACCCCTGGCCACAAGTTTTACTGGTGAATTCTATCAAACACTGAAGGAAAACTAATACTGTTATGCATTTTTTCTCAGAAATTAAAGGAGGGGGAAATTTCCAATTTATAAGGCCTGCAGAATTACAATCCTAAACTGTAAGAAAAGTAAAGCTGATAAACATCATAGAGAATAATGCATTGGGATAGCCTCCCTTGTGAGATACACTTCTAACAAAGTTAAACAGAGATAGCTCAGTAAACTATAAGCGTCTGCTTAGGCAAGCTTAGGCCAGCACAGAGACCACAGTCTGCGCCAGCCCCGCCCCACCCCCAGGGCCAGAGCTGCAGCGCTAGGGAGGCTGACACCAAAAGCTCACTATGAGTCCCAGCTGCATAGTGAGACCACATAATAACCAAATACATTTTTAAAATGTTAAATTCGTAGTTAACTAATATTTTTTTGGGCCAGTGTTTCATGATTACAGTTCAGGCAGGCCTCAAATTCACAGTGATCATCCTGCCTCAGCCTCCGAAGTGTTAGGATCACAGGTGTGTGCCACCATGCCCTGCCTGGCAAAATTAAATACTGAGACAGTATTTCTTACTGATTTATTAGAAGAGAGGAAGCAATAACTTTAAGATTTAGATTTAGTTATCCAGCATGGAAGAATACTATATTATAGAAATTCAGTTCAACATGTAATGGGATTGGTTCCCCATCTCATCATTTTCAGTTAGTCTAGGAACACAAATCAGTGGTTCAAAAATGCAAGCATGGCAGATTTGTTTATGTGGGAAGTTTATTCAAGTGCAGACTATTTTGGAACACTGTGCTCATTAAATAAACAGGCTGGGTAGAGGGTGGAGATAGAAGGCTGACATGAAGACACTGGACCAAGGGGGGCGGTCCTCCGATCTTAACACCTGCTACTCATTGGACCACGCAGCTCACAGCTGCCCTGCTGTTTGAGTTCATGTATTTCAGGAACTCTGCTCCCTTTGTCTACCACTGAGGACAAACTGCCCCCATGAGAGTAGTGAAAGAAATACCCTGAATTCATAAGCTACACTCAAATTTCTTGATAAAAATGTAAATTTTGTATGACTGAAAAACTTTTCTGTTTTACTGTCAGAACTCTTAAGTACAATATTTTATCTCTGCAGATTGCAGTACTTTCATTATGAAACTTGAGACCTCTGCTTAACCTCAAAATTTATTTGTACCTTCATTTTTCTTTCCTCTGCCTCATCTCTTTTGTTCACAGCAAGAAATGGTCATGTGATTCAGCTGTACTGCAGTGGCATGTGGAGGGCTTTTGGGAAGTTAGTGCCCCCCTTTAGCTTCCAACCATGGGATGGCTGTTTCTCGTATTTTAGAACCTCCAAAATGGTACTTCAGTTAAATCCACTAAAATTTATGAGTTTGCAGTTTATGTGATGCACTTAACTGTTTACAAACTTTGGATGTACACAGTGATCTTCAAGAATACTAACCGCAGTGATAAAAATCAACTAAATGCAAAAATGTTAACAGTAGTTTTCATTAAATAAAACTATCTTTAAGCTTATCTATATTTTTCTAATTCTACAAAGAACATGTGTTAAGTCTATAATTCAAAGGAGAAAATAACTACAAAAACCCACCAATGAATAGACACATAACATGAGAACCTATGGGTGTTTGGAAAGAGAGTCTTTTATTCTCCAGGTTTCTACCACGTGGCACATGGTTCTCAAAGTCCCTCCCAAGTGTATGAGTTAAGCCCTACATTAGTCTAAAGTTACATTACAGAGTTACCTACAAAGCACTATGAACTAGAAAGTTCCAAAAGTATAGATGTTCACGATACTTTAAAATAACACAAGCTCATTTCCTTTAAGAAAACAAATAAGCATATAAATGCATTTGGTTCAGGGAACTAGAACTTAACTGTCACTCCCCCCCCCTTAAGTCCTTCTTAACTCTTGCCTTAAATGGGTCTCTTCATTTCACCTCAGAGGGCCGTTATGCAGATCATGTGACATTCAGAAGTGGGCAGGATTGGTGTACATTAAGGAGTGAACTCAGCTGAGAAAGGTGGCAGTTTTTCCCCACCCTTAAACATTACTTGGAGCTGTCAGAAACCAATTTGAGTTTCCCCCAAAGGCATGTCTAGAATGTTTCTCCAGAGATGCCCAACTCTGGCTGCCCACAGACTGGCCACTCTGCTGAACCCTAAAATACCAGGACTCAGTTATACCATCTTGATTAAATAAATCATTCCATTTGTGTTTTACGTGGAAAATATCTTAATAAAACCTTCTCTACCTCAAGAGATGGTATAAAGGCCAAAGTCATAGTGACCATCAGGAAGTCACTTAAGCCCTCAGGATCTCACTTTTTCAACTCTAAAATGGGGAAACACATTAAGTATTATTTCCGTTGTAATTATGAATCAAATGAGCTAACACTCGAAAATTTCTCAGCATGAAGAAAATACTTTCATTAAATGATAAATTTAATTAATACCTGCTCCAACTTTTGTAATGACGCCAGTGGTCACTGTTACCTCTGCCTGGACGGCGGAGTAAAGTGAGAGGTCATTACTGACAGTTCAGGATGTCTGACCTGACCGCTGGGTCCCTACCACCCGTCATTTCCCGTCAACTTTGTAGATTTTCACAGAATGGGATGCAGCGTCCAGCACGAGCAGCAAATTCTCCTTCGTGAAGGCCAGCGCCACAGGGTGGACGAGCCCCTGGGTGACCACGGGCTTCAGCACGGGGATCTCCTCAGGTTTTCCTAGGCAGAGGACGGCTGGGCCCGAAGTGTCGGCCACAACCACGTTCCCCTGCGGGTCAAAGGCCACGGCCGAAGCAGTTATTCTGGCGGGAAAGAGCAGGCTCAGCCCAAAGGTGTCCACCTGGCCGACCAGCTGCATGCTCGGGCTGAACACTTTCACCCTGGTGCCACGGGGCCCGGGCCCCGGGGCCGAGGGCTGCTCCAGGACCGCGACGGCGCCGCCGAGCGACACGGCCACGCCCCGGGGGCCGCACAGGCACGTGAGCAGCTGCCGGCTGCCCCGCAGGACCCCTCTGCGGAGGTCGGCCTCCACGAGGTGCAGTGTACCGGCCTCGGCGTCGGTGACCAGGATGCCGTCCTCAGGCGCGGCCTCCACGCCCCACGGGAGCGCGAAGTGGCCTCCGCCTAGCACCAGCTTGAGCTCACCCGAGAAATCGAACACCTTCACAGCGCGGTCGCCCGCGTCGGTGACCACCACGTGGCCGTCGGCAGTGACGGCGACGTCCAGCGCGTAGCGCACGTCGTGCGCCGCGTGCCCCCGCGCCCCGAACTGCTGTGCGCGCGCGTCCCCGCCGGAGCCGAAGACTTGCACGCGCGCCCGGCCGTCGTGCACCACCACGACCCGGCCCGTCCGGGGGCACAGCGCCAGCCCCGTGGGGTTCACGAGGGTGCCCCAGCCACCGAAGGCCCGGAGGCAGGCGGCGGCGGCGGCGGGCGCGTCGGGCAGGGGGAGGGCCCGGGCGGCGGGGGCGCGCAGCAGCTCCAGCAGGCGCCGCAGCGGGCTGCAGTCGCAGGTGTCGCGCGCGCCGCAGGCCCGGCGGCAGAACGGGCACGCGAGCGCGGACGAGCGCGCATCGGCCAGGCGGGTGACGCAGTCCAGGCACAGCACGTGGCCGCACGGCAGGTGGCGTGGGCGCCGCTGCCCCGGGTCAAACTGCTCGCAACACACTTCGCACTCAAGGAGGCTGCCCAGCTCGGGCGGCGCCTCTGCCATGGCGGCGCCCGGCCCCGCAGGCCCCGCCCCTCCCGAAGGTCCGCCCTCCCGTAGGCCCCGCCCGCCCCGCAGGCCTGTCCTCCTGCAGGCTCCGCCCTGAAGGCGCAGGCCTCTCCTCGCTGGCCTGCTTGGCCCCGCCCTGCAGGCTCAGTCCTGCAGTCTCAGCCCGGCAAGCCCCCTCGCCCTTCCCTCTCCTCAGGCCT
>PVKA01025250.1:0-33186 GCA_004027165.1 Ctenomys sociabilis
CAGCTACATTCTCTTAATTCATTGAGTAGAGGCATCTGCTCTAATAGTGTTTATAAATAGAATATCATTTATGTACCTTGTACAACAAAAAACCACTACAAAAACAATATGCAATGTAATAATTATTAAATCTGTCCAACTAATTTGATTTGAAACTGTCTCATTGCTATTTGTTCTTCAATAAAATAAAATTTTAAAAAATTGAGTAATATAGTCTTTTTGTTTGTCAAATGTATTTAGTCTATTTTTTGTTATTTGCATGCTTGTGCAAATTTTAGATTTCAAAAAATTTTCTGAGTGTTTTTGGAAGTACATTAAATCTGCATCAGCTGAGGAGAAATAACATCTGAATGTAGTGAACCTTGAGGTTAATTAATATTGTATGCCTTTCCATTTGTGTGAATCTTAAATTTGTCTCAGTATTTTATTTTTAATGCACAAAATTTGCATTCTTTCAATTATCTTTGAGCATATATTTGTTTATGCTAATGTGAAAAGTATCTTCCCTGAATTTGACTACCAGATGTGTTTTGCTAGTATACAAAATACAATTCATTTGATGTAATAACCTCATATGCTAAATATGACTGCTAAATTCAGCAGTTTTGATAATTTTTTGGCATATTTGTCTCAATTACTTTTCTCTCGTTGTTGGGACAAATACCCAACACCCAAAATTAAGGAAGGAAAAGTTTATTTTGCTCAGTTTGTGCAGGTTTCAGTCCATGCTCAGTGGGCTCCAAGGCAGACTGGCACGTGGCAGAGGGAAGCAGTTCATGGTGGCAGAAAACAGCAAAATAGCAAGAGCAAAGGGAAGGAGCAGTGCCCACGATGGCAGAGGCCGTCCTCTCTTCCCTATCTGCCCCAGGCTAGGTGCAGCCCTCACACCTATAATCCCAGAAGTACTCAGACCCATAATTCCAGCCTTGGATCATGAATTAATCGCAAACTCTAGAACTATGCAATGATGACATGAGGCTTCGAGGGACAAATACACAGAAACCATAATTACATTCCTCGGAATGCTTTACACATGAAATCAAGCATCTGTTTACGAGGACGTTTACTTCTTCCTTTGTGGTCTGTCTACCTTTTGTTTCTTTTGTTTACTTAGCTGCCCTGATTAGGGTCTCTGGGCCAGTACTCACTGGAAGTGATGAGATGAGCAGTTCTTGTCCTCAACTTTGTCTTAGGGAGAAAGCAATAATTTTTTCACTATTGAATATGTTGTTAATTTTAAGTTTTTATACATGTCCTTTATCTGGTCTGAGGATGTTCTAGTCAATTGCTGTTTCACTGAATTTCTTTCACGAATTGGTGATGAAAATTTTCATGATTTCTTATATGAACATATGTCCTTTCTAATGTTTTAATATAGTAAATTCCATTTATTGATTTAAGATGTTTTACTAACCTTCTCTTTAGAGCAGTTAGTAGAGTTAGTATGATCATTGCCTTGGTTACTTTTCATTTGTTGCTGGGATACTCAAAATGAAGGAAGGACAGGTTTATTTAACTCAGTTTGTGGAGTTTTCAGCCTGTAGCCTTCTGGCTCCCAGGCAGAGTGTCACATGGCAGAAAGCAGTCGTTCATGGCAGCAGAAAACAGTGAAGAACAAAGGGAAGGGCAGCAGCTGTGGCTTGTAACAAGCTTCTCTCCCCTCTTTATATTGTAAACAAGCTACCTTGGGGCTGCGGGTGTAGAACTCACACAGTGTCCAGGCCCTCCTCTTGTACAGGATGGGGGTGTTTACAACTGAGAATCTTGGCTCTCTGCTGAGTCTTTTAAACTTATAAACTTGAGTTGACACAATGTATCAACCAGTACAATCACGATACATTTGCTAATACTTTGGTAAGTTGTTCCACACACCATTTCCATGACAGTTTTTGGTCCATAGTTTTCTTTTCTTTTCCTAAAGTCTGCTTTTAGTATTAATGTTTGTCTTTTAAGGTAAGTTTGAAAAGATTAACTTCTATTTTTAATTGCACGGCAGAAGCCGATGACTTCTTTCCTGTAATGGAATGGCAAGGGACAAATAAGATGGTGGTATCAAGAGGAAGCTGCAAGTTTAGGGAAAAGCAGGAGAAGTTGTGAATGATGGAAACTTAACTATTATGGACAACAGGGCTCTGCCTTCGGAAGCTGATCATAAGCTTCCACTGGGGACAGAGATAAATGCTCAGAAACTCAACACTGCAACTTGGAAAAGACACTAAGGCCAAAATCAGTTACACTGCAGAGTCAGAGCACAGAACAATGATCCCCAATCCCAGAAAGATATCCATGTGCAGTTGGTGGCAGTTTATATGAGGCAAATTAAAAAATTCCTCTGTCTTTGACTTTGTTTTGTGAAACAAGTATTTTGAATCTGAACCATTTCTTATCGACCAAAAAATGTATGTCCTTTTCCTCATAGGAATCACAAAGGCATTCATCCCTGAGCATCTACCAAAAGTGTCTGTCTCATTTAGTATTGCACATGCCCATGTGCTATTTTACAGTACACCTCTGAATAATTCTGTGGAGGTAAGCAACCACCTAAGCAGCTTGATCTGAGAGATTCCAGGAGGCAATCTGTCCTGGAAGGCTACTTCTATGTGCCTACTTTAAAGTCAAAGTCCAGAAATGCCTCTGAGAAGGGAGACACTGCACCATGACATCATGCTAACACCCATTTTTCAAGAAAAATGACTAAGCTCAGGCCATGAAAGAAATATCAGTTTGGTGGAAGGCAAAGAAGGGAGTATAATTTGGGATATGAAAAGATTTTGAAAAAATGCACCTCGGGGAGTTATAAAATTTGGGATTAAAAGACATCAAAAAGCAGTAGATAAAAGAAGGTGAAGAGCTGCAGAAATAGTTCAAGGCCTTGTTAATCACTGGCTTGCTTTCAACACTCTTTAGTTCCACCTGGCTTCATGGGCTGACCTACCACTCATCCAGCTGGCATCAAAGGCCAAGGCATTATGCAACAGTGTGCCCAAGACCTGTCTGTACAAATATGACTTCAGCACAGCCTGCCTCTTCCCACATCCCACAATGAGGTAACAAGCCATCCACCACATGTTGGGTGTGCCTTTAACTTACACAGGGGAATTCATTTTGAAGCACCTTTCCCTTCTCCTGACTTTAGCTTTCCCCAGTCACTTAAATCTTAATCTTGTAAGAGCTTCTATTAGGAATATTCCAGAGGTTTAGATTGCTCTGTGGTTTCAGAAAGTGCTGGTCCATGGTCTGATCCTTCCTTCTCTTGGCCACATTCTTTGGGATCTGAATCAGCCAGTTTTTATTATAGGCATGTAGTAGGTATATTGGCTTGTCCTATACTATGCAGTATGACAACAGAGGTGTGGCAAGAAAAGGGATGGTCAGTTCTTTTCAGTGACCTTTGCTCCTAAATGAATATGTCTCAGTGAATTCCTACCCACGCCCAAAATCATAACCCAAGAATATCATGCTTATTTTGTCACAGAAATAGAAAGCAATGTTGATTTGAGGGTGGGATTAGGAGTGGAGTGTTCAGAAGATTTGCCATTCTGAAAGGGAAATTTGGAGTGGGCTTGCTATAGCTTGGACAAGCATCCCTTCAGGCAAAGTCTGAAGATTTATTGTTCATTCTGTGGCACCATCAGAAGTGCCAGAATCTGTACAATGTAAGGCTTAACAGAGAGAAGCTAAATCACTGAAACCACCCTTGGAGGGGATATGGGGAACTAGGCCCTCTTCTTTCCCTGCCCTTGTCTCCGGGCTGCCATGACATAAGCAGCTTCCTCTGTCCTTGTCAGGATATGTTTCTGCCTCATCAGAAGCCCATGAACAAGAGATCCAGTGGACAGCCCCTGAGGGACTGGAGCCTCTAAAACTGCAAGCTGAAGCAAACCACTCCTTAAACTGTTTATCTCATTCGTCACAGGAACAAGAGAAAGCCAACTAACATGAGAAAGTGGGTGATTCATGTGAACACCACAAACATTAATGATTTAAGAGCTAAAATAATAGGAAAAATAGCTACATACAAATGTTATTATTATTATATTATTATTATTATTATTATTTATATTATTGCTGGTGGTGGTGCTGCTGAAGAATTGAACCTAGGACCCTGTGCACGCAAGGCAAGAGCTCTAGCACAGAGCCACATCCCCAGGCCATTAGCTTTAGTTAAAGCCCAAATGCTTGGAATAATTGACCAGACAGGAAACTGCTGAGCTTCTTGAGATCCATCTGCGGACATTAACCAACTGGCATTGGTACATGCTGAGGCCAAGCTTCTAGCATGCTATACTGCATTCAGCCACTGAGCTGCAGTGTACAAACTTTAGTGATATAGCATTGTCTCCTCTGAGCCTTGTCTGTTACCTGTCATGATATGCTCATATTCACCTTGGTGGCAAACAAGTAAAACACGGTGGAGATCTGTTCGTATTTTCTACATGGCAATCCTGTCCATATTGGTACAGGATTTTTCTGCTGGGTCTTGTTTTTCTTCCTCTCTCTCCTTTCTTCTCATACATACTCCCAGAATGATAACCCTACACTGCCACTTTGCAGATATTTTGCCCCTGCCCCCAAACAGATGTCTAACTATATATTGATTAAGTCCACACCATGTAAGTTGAACCGTGATTATAAGTAGGAACCTACTTTTTGCTCTATTAATTGTAGTTTTTTCTCTTACTTAAAAAATACACAGCAAAATTTACTTATTTTTTTCCTTCTGTTGTACAGTGCTACAAATTTTTAAAAATGTAGAAGTTGTCGAGTCCCCACTATAAGACATGGAGCAGCTCCCTCACCTCACTCCCCAGTGCTATTCCTCATATTCCTGTCTTCCTTTCCATCCTTGTCTGTTCTTCACACCGTCATTTTCTTCTGTTTTATTTTTATTTTTAAACATTTTATGAACATGTATGATCAATTCAGAATAGATAAATTTTGTTTTAAAAGTCAAACAGAATATATTTAGAATCTTACATCTTAGTAATTTAAAAAAGAATAAATGGGAAAGCTTAAATTATCACATTAGGCATAAGCAACTTTAATTCCAGCCAATAATTCATTTTTTAGTGCAAAAATGCTTGATTTTGAGTGCAAAAGACTAAATGTTCCTTAAATTTCCTCAAATAGGAAACTGAACATAAATTATGTGTAAAATAATGATACTGAAATATATTATGTGTTTGTTCAAATAAAATGTAGGAACTGATGGCTGCTCCTGAGGTAGAGGATAGAGAGAATATTGTTACACTGTATAAAATTCTGGATCTGAAGTCAGGCTGAGGGTAAGTTCTCAGTGATGAGCCAATTGGCCTAGCTCCCCCCTTGCTCCTGTCTCCCACTTACTTCTGCTCCCACATAATTATTAATATTTACCCTCTTGGGTTACTGTAAAGATCAAACAAGGTAACACAGGAAATACATCTGGGGCCCCTCCTAGTACACAGGAAATACTTGTAGAAATGATCAACTACAACACATTATCATTTGTATGTAGAAGGTCTTTGATCTTTATTTATTTATTTGGTACTTACCAAAGAATCGAACTCAGGGCCTCACACTTGCTAGGCAAGTTTGATCTTATTTAAAACAAACATTTCCATAATAGTGTTGTACATGGGTGAAATGCAATAAGCTGAATGATGATTCACTCTCTCTTGTGCCTGTGAGGATAAGGCCCCAAGTCTCTCAGGGCATCAGAATCAGAAAAGAGCTGCTTGGGGAGCAGGAGTAGTAAGGGGTACAGGCAGCTGTGATTCTGGTCAGATGGCTCTGAATACTTTGTGCTACAACTGACCATCAGAACAAAGCATGAATTGGAGTGAGAGGAAGAGGTGGAACATAGGAAGCCTCTGCGCAAAAGCCCTGGGGATCCTCGGACCCGTTCCCTGGAGCCTGTAGTTGCCGCCATGTAACAGTCTGAAACAGAATTGAGGATCTGGCTATTACTGACTTGGCCAGACATCCCCACAAGAGGGAAAGTGGCAGCAGTGCTAAGATGGAAGACAGCTCAATCTATAGGATTGTTTCTTTGGTCTAGGTATATGCAGGTGTTGGGGTACCTATAGCTCCAGGCTAAGATCTCTCATATTGTCATTCCATGCCCACATCCAGCCTCACAGCTCTGACTGCCAACATGAATTAATGATCCCAAAATACACATTGTTTACCCTCTGGGAACCAAACACTTCTGTAAGGTACATCTAAAAGGTCTCTCCAGCCTGATGGGAATTTGCATTGCACCCCCTAGTGTACAGCACCACATCTTCAGCAACACACCATGTACACATGAGAGCTCCAAGCCAAATTCCCAGTGGTTCATAAGCCCATGTCTCCACACAACCAGGAATCTCACCACTATATCATGCTAACTCCCCTTCAGATACTTTATTAGGGTTTTGAAGAGGTATAAAGTTTGCTGCCCCTCCCAGGTCACAGTAGATCCCTAGCCAGCCTCCCATGTTACTCTCACACCCAGCATCTTGATGGTCTGAATAAACTCAAATTAAGTTTCCATAGTGCAAGGTCCTCCCACCCCTCAGAGGTCCCATCACCTCCAGATGACACCACCCTGGGTCTCAAGCCTTGATCATCAGGGCTCCAAGTGAAAATCAAGATCCAATGATGATACTGGGTTCTGAGTCTTTTGAAAGCCCCACAAGTATTCTGAACATACATTAGCACAGAGAATTGTTGTCCCTAGACAGAGAGAGTGCAGATCTCTCTATACCTAAGTACAAGTCTGTCAAAACCTGGAATCCCAAATAAAATTCTTGAGCCAGAGTTATGGGCACTAAGTACAGCACTGCCATTACAGTTCTGATAGAAAGAAATTAATGTAATCCACTCACCCTAATTTGTGGAAGTGTAAATTGTTAGGCTCAATTCAGACAGAACTTTCCCTGCATCCAGCCTGTTTGTCAGGAGCAGCATTGTTCTGAGAGAAAACCCAGCTCAGCACTGTCAAACACAGGATACTGTAAAAAGAGATAAGGTGGAGCATGGAATCTTTCAAAGGCCAAGGCATCTGAAAACATTCATACATTTACACTGGATATCCTAAGGCCTTCGACCACTGAGGCACTGGACATTTGGAGAAATTTTACCAATGATGTTTCCTAAGATCTCATCTAATGTCCCTGGTCATCTTTCAAGCCCTATAAAAGAATCCCACTTCTCTTTGTTCCCTATGGATGACTTTTTCTCTGCCTGCACCCAGCTATTACATCATAGGCTTTGTTTACTTCACAAGAAGCCAAGTGATCTCTGCCTCACACCAAAGGTCGCCTGATTTTGTTCTTGTCCCCAGAAGATTTAGGAATTTCCTTGGAGTGGGACTCTGAAACAAGGCCCTGTGCTTTGGCAAAAGCTGTCACATCCTCTGGCCTGTCACAACCCTGAGAAAAATGACTCTTTCAAAGTAGTGTGGGATGTGACTGCCTGTGTGGCTGTGTGTCTCTTCCCCTCACTCTAAGCCCCGCCTTACAATTGACTGACACTGGCCAGATCAATCACCAGCCCTTGAAGTCTTCTTCAGCTGCAGTGAGGACAGCACAAAATTTGTTTCCTGATCAAACTGTCAGCGACCCATATCCAGAAAGTAGCACGCAAGATGACATAATAGAAGTCCAGTGGAGGGTAAACATGAAGTCCACTGGTAGAAAGGGAGTCCTGCTACTGAGATGTGCACTTCTTTGTGCTAGTTTCAGCTTTTCTCTTTGTGTTCTTTCCAAACAAGGCAAAGCCCAACATGTTTGTTCAGAAGCTAAATGCTGTCATACCAGAAATTCCACACCAAAGGATTAAGGAACCTGGGACCTGTGATTTGTTTCCAAAGCAGCAGACTTATAAAAGCAGAGACTGTGCAGAAACACACTGGTATTTGTAATAAGTGACAGGAATAGGCCAACTGCCACAGACCACAGCAGGTAGGTATGAGGACAAAGATTAAATCATAGGCTGAGAGCTGGAATTTGCAGACCTATTTATAGTCCATTTAAGCTTTAGAGATAAAAAAAAAAAGCAGCGATGACTGAGTCCATATATTTGAGGCAAACTAGGGTGAAGATGCAAGGAATGAGACAGCTGTTGCAGTTTCTCAACCACAACATAAAGACAAATGATAGGGAACATGACTAAAAAAAACATTTTAAAATTCACTCCAATTGATACATGGAGTTATTGGGACAAGGGAGAGCAATATTTGCAGTGGCTCCTTGTACATCATTTGCCTAGGCCAATGATAAAGAGAAGAGGTAAGGTAAAAGGCTTGATGAGCTCTGCTATGAAGGCATAAATGGCTACAGAGAGAAACTGAGGCAATAGATAGAAACACTTATAAACAGCTCAAGATTTCTTTGTTGGAGGTGACTAGGCTCTGAGAAGACCAGCAAGCATTATTGTCAGTGGCTTGAGATCAGCAAAACAGCACCAGTCTTTGTGCAGGACTAAGAAGAAAACACACTGGGAGAGCCCTTGGAGGGAAGTTAGCACAGCTACAGCCGATGTATATAGATCCTGGAAGGGATTCAAAGTACTTTCTGAACAAAAACCCGAAGAAGCATTTATATTTGTTGGTAATTCATAACATGGAATAATACAGTATTGGGCACAATGTGGGGTACATCACTGTGCTTATGATGGAAGTTTTTTTTTTTTCTTTTTAGGTCTTGAAATACCTCACCTCAAGCTCTCATTGATTTGAGGATTCGTATTGAGAAGTCTACTGATTCTGATTGGCTTTCTTTTATAAAAGATTGATTTGATTTATTTTCTCTAGCTGCTTTTAATATTATGTTCTTGTACTGAATTTCTGGAATCTTTATTATTATATGCCTTGGTATAGGTTTATTTTGGTCATGGTTATTTGGAGTTCTATATGCTTCAGCTATTTGTATGTCAAATCTTTTAACCATATTTGAGAAGTATTTTTTGCTATTATTTCTGTGAATATGTTTTTTTATGGCTTTTGTGCTACCATCAGCTTTCTCACTGACTCTAATCAACCTCGTGTTGTTGTTCTTTGCTTCACGTTGTATTGAATTGATTCTTCATGGTCTCCTACTATTTTTAAGATACCTCTCTTTTCATTGTCCCTAGTCCTATCTTCTATATCTGATATTCTATCCTTGCCTTGATTCAATTTGTTGTGTATACTTTCAATGGAGTTTTTAATCTCCTGGATTTCTGTTTGAATGCTTTATGGATTATATTTCTTTTCTATGTTGGGCATTTATGATTTTTATTGTTTTCCTGAGCTCTATTTTTAAAAATCTGGGTCTGTTCTCATGTCTTTTATTTTGATTGATTTTTTTTTTTGTACCTTAAAGGTTATTTTTTCCATAGTCACTTCCATTGTTTTTCACTTCTGCTACTTTCCTCTCAGAAAGTTCTAGTGGTTGACTTCCACTTTCTTCTATTTCATTGTGTTCTGGACTTGACTTGGGTGGGGTGAGAGTCTGAGGTTTCATTTTGCTTCTGTGTCTTGTAATTTTCTATTTTTAAATTTTATTTTGTTTTCTGTGTTAATGTTTGTAGACTTCTTATGATATATATCTTTATCCCTAGTACTGAAGCTTTCCTAGGGAATGTATGTTCTTCAGGGTTGTAGGTGGATCTTAGTCTTTATGTTATCCCAAGAACCTACCTTTCCAATACCTTAAACAAAAGTTTCTGCTTGACTCAGTACCCTATCCTTTGATACTTGACTATAGTGATGATTATGACCACATACAATCACGGTGTTACTGTACAAGACAGAAAAACTGATCATAACAGGTATGATATCCTGGCTAAACTATTACAGGTACCAATAACAATAATCTCAAGCATGGCCTAACTACTGAAACTGTGGTAACTATTAGCCTGATACCTTTAACCATGGGAGCAAATTCTATAGTTACAACAAATCAGCACATACCAGGAATTTGTATTCAATGATTTTCCCCTTAATGGTATGATTTTATCCTATTGCATGTGTGTTGGGTATTAATAAGGATAAGAGACAAGTTATAGATACTAATGAGGTCAAATACAGTAAGAGAAAGGCAGGAGGGCAAAGGATGATCACCCAAGTTTTGGAAAATTAGAGATCACAGGAGGGAATGATTAAAAGAAAAAGCAAAGGAATATTGAAGTGAACTAGAAGAGAAGAGAAATGTTTACTCACATGAAAAATATCATAAAATCAACTCAGACATCTGTGAAAAGAGAGAAAGATAATGAAAAGAAAACAAAAAAGTTAGGAAACCTACATCATGAAAGAGAAAAGAAAAAAGAGAGAAAACACAGCAAAAACCAAAAACAACTACACACAAAAAACAAGACAAAACAAACAAACAAAAAACCCAAACAGACAAGAAAAGGAAAATGAAACAAACTGAAAAATAGAAGTAGTAAAATTCCTCTGGTGTTTATAGTTTTGTACTAGGTTCATGTCTAGCCCCAGAAATGTTCTGTGTACTCCAGCGAAGTTTGCAGCAGGATTTATGCTGAGTATGAGGCTGATTTTGTCCTCTGGATGTGGGGTCTGAGACTGGCCTTTTGTTGTGGCGTTCTCCCTGAGTCCTTTGATATAGAATGGAAAAAATAAAAAAGAATAACAGCCCCTGGGCTGGGGAGATAGCTCAGTGGTCTAAGCACTTGTCTGGAGACCCCCAGTACCACATACTGGACCAGCCCCACACTGTGCTGGCCATTGAAACCAGATGTGGTGATGCATGCCTGTAATCCCAGCACTGGGGAGGCTGAGACAAGAGGAGCACTACAAGTCTGAGCTGCATAGAAAGACCTTGTACCAAGTAAATAAAAAGTAAAAGATTAGAATGGTGGCCCTACTCATGTCCTTCTATTTACCTAATTTAGCAACTGCTGGCTCGTATTCTCATTGCTACTTCAGACTTTTCCACTATGCTGGTCCTAGCCTGTGTGCCTCTCCCAGGCAGAGTTGGGCACAATGACTCAGGCTCTCTTAACAGTCTGTGGTGGGTGGTTTTCAGACTTCAGGGCATTTGGCTTACCTACAAAAGAAAGATAGTATAGCTTCAGTATTGAAAATGTCAGTTACCAGTCAATGACAAAGATGCTCTTCAGAGACTTAAAATTTGTCAATTTATCAGCATATCAAGGATTAGATGTTAACTTTTACCCACTTATTTACAAAGTTAAAAGATTGTAAATTTATTAATTTAATGCAATATGCATCTCCTTTATGGATAAATCAGGTCATGGAAGAAACTCGAAAGCTGGATGACCTGTTACATTAATGTAACTAAAGAAGTGTATCTGTTTCTTTTCCTAATTTTGATCCTAAATATAAATCTCAAAAATCAATTAAGGATTATTTTGGTCTAGGAAACCCTGGAACTATTGCATGTTAGCTTTGTTGCTTAGGCTCTTTTTCACTTTTCTCACCCCTGGTCCATTCAGCAAATGCCTGCTAGTGCAGACTGCAATTCCCCTATCAAGAGAAGCCTCAGAACTCAGCCATGACCACCAGTGTCCTGGTGGTTTTTCTCAGCCTTCTGCATTTGTAAATACAGCTTTGAGGGAGCAATAAAAACAGATGAAGAGAGCTGACCAGATAACTCAGCACACTAAGGTGCAGACTTAGGTAGGTGCAGCGACAGGGCTCTATTCCCAGTGTGCTGTGCTGACCCCATCCCTGGGGCATGCTGAGACAGTAATGGAATCTGGGTGTGGTGGTGCATGCCTGTAATCCCAGCACTGGGGAGGCTGAAAACAGGAGGCTCACTAAGAGTCCTGTCTGTGTAGTGAGACTCTGTAGACCTGTAATAAATATATTAAAGAAAAAAATATGAAGAGACATTTCAGCAAAGCAACTATTATTTGTCTACAAAACGGTGAAAAAGTGATATAAAAATTAACAAACCTAATGCACACCTAATACTGTATTTTCAGAACTTGGTTTCATACTCACAAGTGTTATCAACCACCCACTTACATGTTCTGTGTCTGTAAAGAGTACATTTATAGTTATTGACTTCTGCTTTGAACATAAGTCCCATGTAATTGAAATGATCAGAAAATCAAGTAATTCAATTATTACTCTGTGTAGTGCACTCAGTGCAGTGAGTGTGGAAGAATGAAAAATGGAATAAAAATGTTCCTTGATTCTAAACTGGGCACAGGAGTTTTCAAATTAAAATCACAAATAAATGGAAGGGAAGCTTCCTGACCACATGAATAAACACTGGACAGGACAGCACACTGTTTTGTCACAACTCAGAAAGAAAGTTTCCTTGAAAATTTGTAAAGACACCTAAGCAACCACTGCCTCCAGTCCAGCTGGTACAATGTAGTGCATTTCCATAAAAGCAGTGCCAGCAGCCTACAGCTTTGGCTCTGCTTCTGGGCCTACAGTCTATGCGGCCCCCCACATGCAGGCAATAGTTTCCAGCTGCTGCTCAGCCTCTGTAGTCATGGAAGTCACGTGCAGCTGCCCTGTCTGGCTCTGCATGACACTGGGGGTGACCTGCTTCTCTCTGTGCATATTATTCTTGTGTGGATTTAGATCTGAGGCCTTAGCAAAGGCTTCCATACGAGAACCACATGTAAAGGGTTTCTCCTTTGAGCCTCCTCTTGTGGTCCTTGAGATGGGACTTGTGCTTGAAGGTTTTGTCACACACATGGCATGTGAAGGGACCCTCTTACTGTACACCCTCTCAGGCTTCTTCAAGTCTGGGTGTGGATGAGCTTGTTGCTGCACATCTTGCAGCTGTGGCACTTGTGGCCCATGTGTACTTCCTTGGTGCACATCTTGCATAGGAATGCCAGTCCACCATGTGCAGCTTCTTGTGCTTCTTCAGGTGACCCTTGTCAGAGAAGGTATTTCTGCAGGCCTGGCAGGTGATCCGCTCCTGAAGGTGATCACACAGTGTGCTAGTTACTCTTCTATCATTGTTGGGACAAATACCCAACACCCAAAATGAAGGAAAGAAAAGTTTATTTAGCTCACAGTTACTGGAATTTCAGCCCATATTCAGCTGGCTCCAAGGCAGAGGGGCACATGGCAGAGAGCAACAGTTCATGGTGGACAAACAGCAACATCAACAAAGAGCTAAAGCTAAAGAAAGTCTGGTCCAGCAGTCCCAGATCCCAGCCTGTGACCCCAGACCCAGAGCAGCTCGGCCTGTGAGTGAGAGCCCCAGGCCTGCCGCACCAGAGAGACAGTTCACAGTGGTCCCAGGTCTCATCCCGTGCCCCAAGACCCAGCACAGGTTGGCCTGTGAGTGAGAGCCCAGAGGTCAGTGCTATACAAAATGACAAAGACAAGGAGGAAAATGCAATTTCAGGCCTCGAGTCCACCAGTAAGTGCAGAGGAAGCTAGCTCAGCTGAAAGGAATGAATTAATAGATACGTAAGCAAAGGAACAACAGTAGAAAGGTATAGTGGAACTCAGAGGAGTAATTCCTGAAATAAAAAAAAGAAATATTTGAATAAATAGCATCTGAAATAAAGAATCAAACGCAGAAACATCAGAGGGAAAACCAATGCTCACCCAGAACAAATGCACAGAGCACTATTCCAGCTGAAATGTATGAATTAACAGTGTGTGAAGCAAAGAAACAACAGCAGAAAGGTCATGAGTCAAAGAGATATACAAGATCTAAAAATATCAATCATGAGTCTACAAAACCATTTGAGTGAAAGTGAAGACAGAGTTTCAGATCTTGAAGAGCCTGGTGCAGCTAGTGAAAAGATGAGAAAGGATCTCTTAAAAACAACAAGGATGCAGGAAAAAATAATCCATCACCTACAAGATGACGCCAGGATGAACAATGTGAGATTATTTGGTATCAATGAAAATGAAGGAGTCAATACAAATGACAGAAAAGGAATCTGGGGAGAAGTAATCACAGAAAGCTTCCCAAATATGAGGAAACAATCCAACATTCAGGTCACCAAAGCATACAGAACACCAAATAACTTCAATGCAAGTAAAAACACACAAAGACATATAATATCAAGATCCCAGAAATCCAACAAAAAAATAATATACTGAAAGCTGCTAGAGAGAAGAAGCAGATCATATTCAAAGGAAAACCCATCAGAATTATGCCAGACTTCTCTACACAAATCATGAAGGCAAGGAGAGCATGGACCAGAGTTCTTCAAGTCCTGTATGAAAACAAATTCCAGCTAAGACTATTATACCCTGCGAAACTCTCTTTCAAGTTTGATGGAGAAGGGAAATACTTCCATAACAAAGAACAACTAAAGAATTTCATGATGACAAGCCATCCTTACACAGGTTCCTGAAAGATGTTCCAGAGAGACCACAATGACCAGAATTCCACAAATGAGAACGTAAGGAGCCCAGTATATAGGACAGATGATTAAACACAGGATACAAAGGAGTAAACAACAGCAGATAAACATCATGACAAACATATATCAACACATTGCAATTATAACCATCAATGTAAATGGACTCAATTCACCAATTAAGAGAAATAGACTGGCACAGTGGATTAGGAAACAAAATTCAACAACATGCTGTATACAAGAAACACACTTAACTCAAAAGAACATTCATAGGCTCAAAGTCAAAGGATGGAAAATAATACTACATGCCCGAGCACCTCAGAAAAAAGCAGGAGTAGCAATTCTATTCTCAGACAATCTCAATTTAAAATCAAGAAGGATCAAATGACACAAAGAAGGCCAATATATATTAGTCAGAGGAAAAATTCAAGAGGAAGAGGTAACACTCATAAATATCTATGGACCAAACACAGGAACACACAACTACGTAAGGCAAATCCTAGTGGACATGCAAAACCTAATATCTAAGACCACAATCTTAACAGAAGACTTTAACACTCCCTTATCTCAAAAAGATAGATCAACCAGACAAAAAATTAGCAAGGAAGTTCTTCCATGACAAAACTGAAGCAGAGCTTGGAACAAATGGACCTGGTGGACATGCAGCTGAATACAAGGTTTTTTCAGCAGCATGTGGGTCATTCTCCAAAATAGACCACATAATAGTCCAGAGGTCATGTGTAAGTATATGCAAGAAAACAGAAATCATCCCATGCATATTATCTGATCACAGTGCAGTGAAACTGAAACTAAATGAGAAAAGATACCAGAGAAACCCACTAAATTCATGGAAACTAAACAACACTCTACTCAGCAATCAATGGGTCACAGAAGAAATTCAACAATATCTACAATTCAATGAAAATTCAAGCATAACCTACCAGAATTTATGGGATGCGATGAAAGCAGTTCTTAGAAGGAAAATCATAGCTATGAACTCACACATTAGGAAAACAGGATGGGAACAAATAAACACCCTAATGTTGCACCTCCGACAACTAGAAAAAGAAGAGCAAATGAAACCCAGAGCACAAAGATGGGAAGAAATAATAAAGATTAGTGCAGAAATTAATTAAATTGGCATGAAGAAAATAGTTCAAATAGTCCAGAAATCAAAAAGTTTGTTCTTTGAAAGACTAAATCAAGTTGATAAGCTTCTAGCCAACTTCATCAAAAAGAGGCAAGAAAAAATTCAAGTACATGCAATAAGGAATGAAAAGGGTGAAATCACCACAGACACAGTGGAAATTCAGAAGGTCATCAATAGTTACTTTGAGGTTTTTTACGCTCACAGAATAGAAGACTCAGAGAAATGGAATGATTCCTCAAAATGTACAAATTACCAAAACTGAACAAAGATAATATAACTCCCAATAAGCCAATAACAGCCAACAGAAAATGAAACATATTAAAAAGCTTACCGACAAAAAAAAGTCCAGGTCTTGATGGATTCAAAGCTCAATTCTAAAAGAAATTTATGGAAGATAAATCCCTACACTTCTCAAATTCTTTAATGAAATTGAAAAGGAAGCAGTCCTCCCAAAATCATTTCTGGAGGCAAGCATTATTCTGATTCCAAAACCAGGGAAAGACACAACCAAGAAGCAGAACTACAAGCCAATCTCACTCATGAACATAGATGCAAAACT
The DNA here is from genome assembly GCA_004027165.1 of Ctenomys sociabilis. Classification (NCBI taxonomy): domain Eukaryota; kingdom Metazoa; phylum Chordata; class Mammalia; order Rodentia; family Ctenomyidae; genus Ctenomys; species Ctenomys sociabilis. The sequence continues at coordinate 15,996 of PVKA01025250.1, forward strand.
CCTCAATAAAATCCTAGCAAATAGAATACAGCAAATCATCAAGAAGATCATACACCATGACCAGGTAGGATTCATCCCAGGGATGCAAGGATGGTTCAATATTTGAAAATTTATAAATGTATACCCTATATTAATAGACTGAAATCTAAAAACCACATGACCACTTCAATTCATGCAGAGAAAGCTTTTGACAAAGTCCAACACTCATTCATGTTCAAAGTGCTACAGAAAATTGGAATAGATGGACACTACCTAACTTGATAAAAGCCGTCTGTGAAAACCCAAAAGGTAATATAATCCTTAATGGGGAAAAACTGAAATGCTTTACTCTTAAATCAGGTACAAGACAAGGATGTCCTCTATCACCCCTCCTATTCAATATAGTTTTGGCATCATTAGCAACAGCCATTAGAAAGGAGGGAGAAACAAAAGGAATAAGAATAGGTAAAGAAGAAGTTAAGTTATCACTATTTGAAGATGACATGATACTTTACTTGGAAGACCCCAAAAATTCCACCAAGAAACTACTAGAAGTCATATGAAAATTCAGTAACATAGCAGGATACAAAGTCAATACTCAAAAGTCAATAGCATTCCTCTACACAGATAACAAGCATACTGAAAGGGAAACAATAGAAACAATACCTATTACAATAGCACTGTGGAAAATGAAATACCTTGGGATTCATTTAACCAAGGAAGTCAAAAGTCTTTTCACAGAAAATTACAACACTCTAAGAAAAGAGATTATACATGATTTCAAAGAATGGAAAAATATCCCCTGCTTTTGGATAGGAAAAATCAACATCGTGAAGATGGCCATACTCCAAAATTGCTGTACAGATTTAATGCAATCCCTATCAAACTGCCACCAACATACCTCCCAGACATTGAGAAATCATTCCTAAAATTTATTTTGAACCACAAACAACCTAGAATAGCAAAGGCCATCTTGGCCAATAAAGACAAGGCAGGAGGTATCACAATTCCTGACTTGAAATTATACTACAAAGCCACTGTGATAAAATCAACATGGTATTGGCAACAAAATAGACCTGAGGATCAATGCAATAGATTAGAAGATGCAGAGGCATCTACAATCACATTCAGCCATCTGATCTTCAACAAAGGGGCCAAACAAGCTCACTGGAATAAAGATAGCCTCTTTAACAAATGGTGCTGGAAAACCTGGTTTTCTACGTGCCAAAATCTAAAACTTGACCCAGGCCTATCATCATGCACTAAGCTAAAGTCAAAATGGATTAAAGATCTAAACATTAAAACAGAAAAACTCAATCTCTTGGAAGAGAAAGTAGGAGGAACTCTTAAAGATGTAAGGGTAAGTAAAAAGTTCATGAACAAACATATATTTGCACAGGAAACACGTGAAAGAATCAACAACTGGGATTAACTCTTCTTGAGGAGTTTCTGCATGTCAAAAGAAATCGTCAACAAAGTGAAAAGACAACCTACACCGTTTGAAAAAATCCTAACTAATAAGCAATCATACAAAGGTCTGCTCTCTAGAATATATGAAGAACTAAGATACATCAGGGCCCTCAAATTTAAAGACCCAATTTAGAAATGGGCATATGAGATGAATACACACTTCTCAGAGGATGAAATTAGAGAAGCGAATAAATATATGAAAAAAAAGCTCCACATCACTAGCCATCTGTGAAATGCAAATAAAAACAATATTGAGATACCATCTGACTCCAGAAATAATGGCTATCATAAGGAAATCAACCAGCAACAAATGTTGGAGAGGTTGTGGGAAAAAGGAAACCTTTCTCCACTGCTGGTGGGAATGTAGACTGGTACAACCATTGTGGAGGTCAGTGTGGAGACTCCTCAAAAGAGTAGGACTGGAAATCCCATTCAAGCCGGCTATCCCCCTACTGGGAATTTTGCCAGAGAAACTGAAAACATTATATCATAGTGATATATGTGTATTTATGTTTATAGCAGCACAATTTGTGATAGCCAAATCTTGGAAACAACCAAGATGTCCATCACATGAGGAATGGTTGAAAAAGATGTGGTATTTCTATATAATGGAGTATTACTCAGCTATGAAGAATGATAAACTTGAAACATTTATATTTAAGTGGATGTCACTTGAACATATACTCATAAGTAAAATAAACCAGACACACATGTGCAAATATTGTATAGTCTTCCTAGTATAAGAAGTCAAAAGGAGAAATACAAATAGAAATGTACAACAACAATTAAAGACAATTGAGTCAGATAGTTAGGGCAAACTGAATGGCATATGCTGCAGGATACTAATCAGATTTTCTTCTGGATGGTTAACAACCTAAGTTCACAGATCAAAATTAGAGAAATAGAAGAGCCACAAGGCCAGTCAACATTTGGTCCTAGCCTTTCAAGGTTAGTGAAGACTGAGGGCATAGGGGAACCTTTAGTGTAAAATCATGAAACTCACTTGTGCCCTAAATTTTCTGAACAAGAATATTATGGAGCCACAGAGGAAAAAGATTGATGATATATAGCATGCCTGGGGAGAGTCACATGGAGAGAAAACTTTTCTCAGGCTCTCACAGAGAGCAAACTGGTCAAGCATTGGCCGTGACTCATCCACATGGCTGACTCAGACAAAGGATCAACAAAGTGAGGTACAGGATTACAAGATAAACCCTGAGGGTTTGTCACTGACCTCATCTGAAACAAAAGCTACATCTTTTGGTATATAGGTCTTGATCTATCTTGGTCTTAACCATCCAGCAGAAATGTATAAAAATGAGGTATATAACGTGGGGCCATAATAATAAGTTGAGCTATCAATGGCTATAGTCAACAACTTCTTCAGATAACTCACTATTATTGTGGAATGCTGGACTGTGTTGGGCTGTGTCACCGAGTTCAGGCACCTAAATTGATTTAATGACAATGGAGTGCTCATCTTTGACAGGTCTAGACAAAAAAAGAGGGGGAATACAAAGGAAGAATCGTGATATGTGTGTATAACAGTACAGTTAGGATAAATATGCCGTGCTTCTGCATAAGTGTATGAGAAGCAAGATTTGCACTAGTAGTGGTTGGACAAGATATTACGTTGGCTTCTGGTACTATGGACAAACACTGTGGAGATAACAAGGTAGAGGGTGTTAATCTGTGATACAATTCAGCTGTAAAGAAATAAGATAGGTATATAGCTGCACTGTCTTCATTCACTGATTAGGGACATCTGCTATAATAAGGCCTGTAAGTATAATATTATGTATGCACCTTGTACAACACTGAAACATTATGAAAACATTTTGCAATGTATTGATTTGTCGAATGTGTCCTCTTAATTTGTCTTGAAACTGTCGCATTGCTATTTGTTCTTCAATACAAATAATAATAAAAAATAAAAATAAAAATGAAAAATAAGTGTGATTTGCCAATTAAATAGATTGGTAAGCCAGTGGAGTGGCACAAGCCTGAAATCCCACCACTAGGGAGAAGGATCACTCTGAATTTGAGGCCAACCTGTGTTACAGAGTTCAAGGCTAGCCTGCACTACATAGTGAAATTTTATCTTAAAAACTAAACAAATAAAAATTGATTGATGATCACTTAAAATACTTTCTTCAACCACAGAGGGACTCTCAGGATTCTAGAACTGCAACATCGACAATTTAACTCTATTTCCCAAACACACATACACTCTGAAATTTTTGTTGTAATTATTTTAAAAAGTGTGAATAGGAAGAAATGAAGTGAAAAGGAGGATAAAAACAAGGGGATAATATGTTTAAAATTAACTGAAAGAAGCCAGGAATGGGGTACATGCCTATCACCCCAGTATTTTGGGAGGCTGAAGCAGGAAGATCTTAAAAAAAAAAAAAAAGAGTCTGTCTCTCTCTCTTATATTACATGCAAGCTCTCTGCCCCAGGCTGGGGGAAGTACTCACACCTATATCCCAGCAGTACTAAAAGCCATAACCCCAGCCTTGAATCACACATAATCCCAGTGGATCATGAGTTAATCACAAACTCTAGAAGTCCCCACCCCATGACTACATGAGGCTTTGGGGGGACAACTAGACACAAACCATAACACACAGCAAGTGCTCAAACTTCATGTTGCTGGTGGTTGAGGTCCAGCTAGGGTCTGTTCGTCTTTCACCTCCCTCATGCCATCAATAAATGTTAAAACTGGAGGAGTCTGGTACCCCAAATCTCTGGACTCTGAGGTCTCCCATGGACCCTACTTCATGGCCATAGCAACTGACTTTCTGAACTTCCCTATTCTCTATCTATTTCAAAATCACATCCTTAACCCTGAGCTTCCTGACCCCTGAACACTGACTTGCTGTCATGATTTGGGATGTGGATGGAAACCCACTGCAGTGCAATCAAACGGGTTTCATCCTGATTCCCAGTTTCTTCTGCATTATTATTCTGAATGTCTGTGGCATCACAATGGGGCAATTTATTTTGAAGCAATACTTACTTTGGACTGACCTTCACTTTCATCAGAACTAGGCACATCATGCTTCTGAAAACAGAGTTTATCCAAAAATTGAATACCAAAAACCTGACAGGAAGACATCATTAAGTTAACATCTTTTTTCACAGTAATCTTTGCCTTTTATGTGTAGTTAAGCACCTCTCCAAATATATCAGAAGGGAGAAAATCTATATCATTGAAGAATTATCCACTTCAAGTTCCTTGAAATGCTTTTGAAAGTGTGTGTTGCAAGTGACAAGAATACATCTGTGTGCTCTGAATTTTACATCTTCAACCACAATATCATTTCACATAATTCTCTTTCCAGGCATTGTTCATTCAGGGTTTCCAGAAACAGGGCTTTATTGTCATTATACTCGATGGTTTCAGATATACTGATGAAAAACTCCATGGAGAATTTAGGCTATTGCTTTACTGCTTTAATGACCAAAATCTTCAGATCATAATAACAGATCATGCCTGCTTAGGCAAGCACATGGACCAAGGCTCCATGCCCCATGGGGGTGGAGATTGAGCCAGCAAACTAGTCTGGGGGTGGTGGCACATGCCTGTAGCCCTAGCACTGAGGAGGCTGAAAACAGGAGGATCACTATGAGTCCAAGTTGTGAAGTGAGATCCTGTACCTGATACATAAAAAGTAAAATGAATAACAAAACAGATCAGGGCACATCTGACCAGAAGAACGCCATTCTGCAATCCAATGTCCTGCAGCCTGGTACAGCCTAGAGGCATGCATGGGTTCCTTGCATTGGCTCCTGAGCAACCAGAAGGGGTGGATGCCTAACACAGGGGTGCAGCAAGCCACAGTGCTTGGGATTTAGTTTCTGGAATTTGGGAAGGGGGTGGGGTGGGGAATCATGTACATTCCTGATGGTCACAGCCCTCCTCTTGAATGAGTACAGAATGTCTAGTTGCATGAAGTGGTGGCATTAGGCTGCCATTTAAGAATTTGAATTTATGATTGGTGCTTCCTTGATTTATCCTATCACCTAGACTTCCAGGTTTTCCTATGCAATTAATTAGTGAGAAATACCTGGAAAACACTCCAAAGCTCTATTCTTCTTCTAATAACAAATACATCATAGTACTTAGCTTTTGTGGTGACTAAAAAGCAGGAGTAGAACGTTCAGGTTGATGCCCATAACGCAGGAAAAGAAAGACATCAGACAAGTCTGCACATCTTTCCACATACTGGACTTGAGCTGAGAAAAGGGTACATCAGCATCACTTATAGCTAGACTTTTCAGTGATAAAAGATGCAAAACAGGGCAATTTGGTAATATTTAGCCTGTTTGTCATGTCTTGGAGATGAGCACCTTTGCTCTGCTGCAAATGGGAAGCTCACCACACTCCCTAACTGCATACCAGTAGAGTATTAAATATATGAAGTTTAAGGGCTGGCTAGATAGCTCAACAGATTTAGGCAGATGCAGGGACCAGGGTTTGATGGTCAGCATGCTGTGCCAGCCCTGCTACCAGGGCATGCTGAGACAGAGACTGCATGTGGTGGTACATGCCAGTGTTTGGGAGGCTAAAAACAGTAGGACCGCTACGAGTTCAGTTTATATAGTGAGATAGACTCTGTACTAGATATATTTTTTAAAAATACAAAGTTTAAGAAAAGATATTTTAGAGGGCCAGAGCTACAGCTCAGTGACACCATTGCCTGTCTGGCAAGCACAAGATCCCGAGTTCAATTCTCGTTACCCCAAATTTTTTTTTTTAAAAAAGAAGATTTTATTAGATACCTTATCAGAAAGGCAAAAGGAAGAGATAGATAACTACCTTGGTAAATCAGGGTAGGGGCTCCAGAAAGATGGAAGACCTTAATACCTTTGTCTTCAACCCTTTTTATTAGTGCAGCAGAAAGACTCTCCTGCTGCTGTTTGTTACAGCCTTATCAGCTATTTCAGGCCCTAAGGCCCTTAATTTGGGTGTCATAGAATATGTGCAAATTCCTAGATGAGTTTTATTTTGGCATTCCTTTGTCCTGTCAAGTCATTATCTCTAAAATTTGTGGAGGATTTACATACGAGGCTCAGTTAACAAGTAAAAAGGAATGCATGGACATTTTAGTACAGTAACAAGAGAGAGAGAAAGAGACAGACAGAGAGGGGGAGGAGTATGTATTTCATATACTGAGTTTTCTGGTACAGAGCCCCACCCCATTTGCCTCTCTCATGCTTTACCGCATGGAGGGGAATGCTACTAACTGAGGCACCAGGCACCGGCAGAGCTATGCTGCCTACTGGTGCTCCAGCGTCTCCTCTGAAGCCCTTCCTCTAGCAAGGGCTGAACTCTTTCTACCCATAATTTGGTAGAAAAATCTCAGAGTCCTTATATTACCCTTTTTCCTGTTTTCTAGATCGTCTTTATTTACATGTTTAATGTAAATAATGCAAAGATAAGCCAAGCGCCATTGTGAAGTGCACTATGTAGTAAGATCCTAACAGTATATGCAGTACTGAGTTTTAGAGAATAAAAATTTAGCCAGGCACATCTATAGAAAAGCCCACTTCACCCGTTGTGATTTCATCCATATTCCACTGATACACAGTAATACTTCAATGTTAGCTTTATCTTCTGAGTGAAGGTGCTAAGTATCTGGTGGATTGGAGCAATTCGAGGACTTATATCATTTTAAAAAAAACAAAAATTTTAAAAAACAGAATGAATGCAACATAGAATATGGAGATGCTGGTTTGAAAAACTTTAGATTTTAATACTGCTGTATGTTTGTTCTTATTTTTTGTTCTTTATGAGCAGAATAACATTCATCAAAGTTTTCTGATGAAAAAACTGTTTAGCTATAAACATAAAATGAATGATATAAAAAGTAGCAATTTTTATTAACCATAAACAGAAAGTATTCTCATGCCAAGACTTACCAAATTAAGGTTGTTTTTGTTTTGTTTTGTATTTTAGGGAAGAGTCTACAGGGTGTTCAGAGTCTCACTACTAGATTGGACTCAGTGATTCTCCTGGTTACAGCCTCCAAATTGCTGGGATTACAGATGTGCACCACCATAATCTGTCTCAGTGTACCCTGGGGGCGGGGGTGGCACAGCAGGCCTGGGGATTGAATCCCCAGACCCTATGCCTGCTTAAAGGCACTTTAATCCACTGAACTATTTGGCCAGCCTTAAATTAAGTGGTTTTTTTTTTTATCATCTCAAAGAATTAAAAAATTTAATACTTGGAGGTAACTGTCGGTTTCAAGAAAATCAATTCTAATTAAACCAAAACAAGGTGTTCTAATAGTGTCCCCAAGAGGGGAAACCTGACAGTCTCCTTCATAATGTGGCACAAGCAACACATCAAATTTTAGTATCGGAAGTGGCTGGACAGATGTTCTGGGTGTCCACAAAGAGGCAGGATGAAGGGCACACATTTGCACTGAATTTGATGATTATGTTTTCTTAATAATGAGAAGCTACATATTCAATCCTTAGGATAATATATATTTTGGGGAAGAAACTAATCTTCCAAATGCTTTTTATAACTGTTAACAAAAATTTATTACAACATCTTAATATTTAAGATGTAGTGAGTAAACAGCACAAACTAAAGTCATTCTTTGAGCCAGGTCAATATTTTTCTTTTACTCATGTCACCTCTTCATTAAGAAACTGAGCTGGGCATGGTGGTACACATCTGTAATTCCAGAACTAAGGAGGCTGAGGTAGGAGGATCACCATGAATGTAAGGCCAGCCTGGGCTACATAGTGAGTTCAAAACCAATCTGAACTACATAGCAAAAAAACCCCCAACCAAACAAATAAACAAAAAACAGGGCCATCCAGATAACTTAGTAGACTAAAGTGCCTGCTTAGGCAGAGAACAATGGCCAGGGTTCAATCCCCAGCATGCCGTGGGCATGGTGGTGCATTCCTGTAATCTCAGCTCTTTGGAGGCTGAAAACAGAAGAATCACTACAAATCCAATCTACATAATGAGATGCTGTACACCCTGTACCAAATACATAAACAAACAAAGAAAGAAACCTAGACAAAACAATAAAAATAAATTGAAGCTTTTAGGCTCTTTCTACTTAATTCAGATTCTTTTTTCCCCCCATGGATGATCACTGATAACATGAACATATGGCTTCCTTAATCCCATTTCTGGCTGCTTGACTGCTCTTTCAATTTTCTAATTTTAAAATTCCATTGTGTTACAAGTTTGTTGAGGGAACTGACATCACATACATCTTCCTATGTCTTTAGCATTTGCTTCTCCATGGTGGATTCACCTCGTCTCTACCTATCTTCTTGCTAAGCTAGTCATCCTGTCACCCAGTATTCCTCCCTCTTCTTACACAAATTCTAAATGTTCCCTCTGTCAACGGCTCTTCTTCATTCTCATTTCCTCCCTAGTCCATGACACTCTTACTGTTCACTTACTGCTCAAATAAGAGAACTCTTATTAAAGGCTACACTGATTTCCTAATTAGAGTTTTAATTAGACATCTTTCGTGAATAGTTTTCTTGAATTATTCTCACGTTCTGTTATTCTTTCTTGATTTTTCAAGACGGCACTCTTGGTGTGTGATACCACCACAATCCAATGTCTTTCTTGGTAATCTGCCTATTTTCTTCCATTTTTTCTGTAGGTTCTTTTTCTATATTATCAAAGTCCACTTACCCAAGTTTCTCATTTAATGTATTGTATTTAATCTGCACGTGTTCTCTAACTCTTAAAGTGGTACAGTTAAAATTTGGATTTGTGGAGGGAATAGAAAGATATTCAATAAAGGGGCACCAAAACCTCAGAGGAACAGAAGAATAATTCTTGGTTCTTTTTAAGTATCGTAGGGTAACTACTAGGAACCCCCCTGTCCTCTCTTCTGCACAGAATTCAAAGCCTCACACATGCTATGCATGCAGCTTACCTCTGAGCTATATTCCTAGCCCTTATTATTTTGTTTGAACACAGTCTCAATAAATTGCCCAGACAGGCCTCCAAAATTCTGGAAGTGATAACTGGATTTGTGCTGCTGTTATATAATTGGACATTAGATACTGCGAGATCTAAATATTAGAAACAAAGTCCTAAAATACCTAGGGGGGAAAACAAGGTACTGAGGAAACAGTCTCAACTGTAACTCAAAATACAAAATTTAAAAATCGGACACATAAAACTAACCTAAAGTTAGCTTTTGTAAAGGAAAAACAAGAGCAAAGCTCAAAGATACACCAGGAAAACTATCTGTGTCTGAAAAATAGCAGATGTTTCCAGTGTATGCATCAGTTTCTTTTTTTTTTATAATTTTTTAAAATTTATTTATTTATTACAGTGTCTCGCTACACATCACAGATTCTTTTTTTTTTTGCGGGGGAGGGGTCAGCTCAGCCTGCCCTGGGGGGAGGGGCTGGCATGGCATGTGGTGCTGGGAATCGAACCGCGGTCCCTGAGAGGCGCTTTAGACCGCTGAGCTATCTTGCCAGCCCATGCATCAGTTTCTGAAAAGAAATAAACCAAGGCCTGGAAAAGATGGTGCAGGTGGTGGAACCAGAGTGGGTTCTCTAGTAAAACACAGAGAATTCCCCCTATCGTAGTCCTTGAGGAGAATGGGAACCAGAGGACACATTGCCAAACACATCCAGGATGCGGTTACGGAGTCTTCAAAGAGTTACTGTGAAAACGTGGGTATAGAATCTTGATGCAGCAGTCAGGGGTAGGGGCACCACAAAGATTCTGGGTAATGGAGCAACGGTAATATACTGGAATTCTAGGCATCAGTATTGTATTGTGGGAGAACGCTGAGTATTCTGGGTATAGTAGTCATTGCTCAAGCAATGTGCAAGGGATTCTGGGTATTGCAGTCCGCGGCAGTGTTGACACTTTTGCACATTGTAGCTTTTTGAGAGGGTTGTGGCAGTCTTCAGCGTATCATATCCTTGGGGATATGCCAAATTCAGGGTACCATAGTCATTATAGGCATATGCTGTAGATTGCAGGTATTGTCTCAGCCGCGGCACACCTAGGACTGTAATTGGCTGGGAAAAATATGGCGAAGATATTGGGTGTTGCAGGCCTACTCTGCAGTGGATTCTGGGTATGGTAGTATAGGAGGAGAGCGTGCCGAGGATTCAGGGTATTGTAGTCCATACTGAGGATTCTGGGTATGTAGCCCTGTGCGACTATGGTACATTGTGGGTGTGGTAGTTCCTTGGAAAATTGATTCTGATTATGTCGTCCAGCCGCCCTTCCAGGGATTCTGACTGTAGTAGTCCAGGAGGAAATCGTGCCAAGGATTGTGGGCGCCATAGTTCTGTAAAATTCTCTTTATGATATCTACAGGAAAATTAGTCTGCCCACTTTGGGTAGGTAGGCATGGTGGGTGGGGGGAGGAATCGTGCCAAGGATTCTGGGTACTATAGTCCTGCAATCACGGAAGAGTCCTCCAGCCTCGCAGTACTGAGCGACTTTTTCCTCTGATGTCACTTACTCCCTGGCCTCTGTACCCTGGTGAGTGAGCTGCGCTCCTTTTCCGCTGGCCATGTGCTTTTCTAGCCAAGGAAGGAGTTCTGGGCGCAAGAGCAGTGGAATCGGCCGCTGGGCAGGGTCCTGGGGGAAAACTGAGCAGTGCGTAACTGAGATGCTCTGGAGTGGGGCAGGCGCTGGCTCATTGAAGTACATCTCCAGAATTTGTGTGTGTGTGTGTGTGTGTGTGTGTGTGTGTGTGTGTGTTTTAGTACACGTGTGTCACTTGCTAAATTGTTAGGCTGCTAGGATGGGCTTGAACTTGCAACCCTCTTCCTTAAGTCTCCCAGAGTACTGGATAGGTGTGTGCCACCATGTCTGCCTTCTTGTGTTTAGAAGCAAATAATCTGTAAATTCATTCTGGTTCAATATAGTGTATATTAGAAATTTTATTTCAAAGTTTGTATAATGTCATGTTTTTATTTCAGTCATTTTGAGTTAAAATGTAATTTAAGAAACTTAAAATGAATCTCATACAGATATGTGTAATGAATTTAAAATTTTCATGATTGTATTTTCTTAATATTGTTAATGTTTGTTTTCCCTAATTTTTTTTGCCTTATTATCTATTCATTATTATTTACTTCATCTGAATAATACCTATTTTTTGATCTTCCCATAGAAACAGACTTTCTGCTTTCCTTGAACTGACTTTCTATTCTTGGGTTTTTTTTTTGTTGTTGTTATTGTTGTTTGTTTGTTTGTTTCTTCTTTTCTTTTTTTTTTTTTTAATGTATTTAATACTGGTTCTACAGGGTCTCACTACACAGATCAGACTACACAGATCAGCCTCTCAAGTGCTCGGATTACATGCACGCGCCACCAAGGCCTATCTCAATTGCTGTCTCAGTGCGCCCCTGCAGGGCATGCCAGGGATTGAACCTCTATTCTAAGTTCTTAATACTAAATTATTTTACATATTTTAAATTTGTCTTTTCACCTTGCTATGAGGTACAGGCTTATTTCACATGCTCATATTATTTTTTTCCATTTTTTTTTTATTAAGAAGCCCAATGCTTATATATTATTTGTAATAGAAGAATTTTCTCCATCCTCCTTTCTCCTTTCTATTTCTCTGGGGATACTGGCTACTATTTTGTAATATTTGTTTTGATTTTCTGTACAGCCTAAAGGTAATTTATCAGCATGACTATGAATTTATGCATTATCTGATCTGTTTAATTGCCTTTTTGTTTTTAATGAGGTCTACTGTGTGTGTGTGTGTGTGTGTGTGTGTGTGTGTGTGTATGTGTGTGCTATTTAATGAACAGGATTTCAAAACTGACTACTCATCTGATAGGACACTGGTGGAGAATTTCTGTGACTGATTTTAAAAAATCTGTTTTGTGGATTTGTGTTTGTTTGTTTGTTTGGATGGATGGGTTTTTCTGGAATCAAGTTCTCACTAGGTAGTTCAGGCTGGTCTGAACTCACTGGATAGCCCAGGCTGACCTCAAAACTCTTGGTGATCCTTCTGCCTCAGCCTCCCAAGTGTTAGGATTGTAGGTGTGCACCATGACTGGTGATTTCAGTAACTTTTTTTGTTTTGTTTTGTTTTTTTTCTGAATTTGGGATTGAACTCAGGCCCTTGCGCTTGCAAACAAGCACTCATTCTACTGTGCTATCTCCCCAGCCCCTTCAGTAACTTTTTATACATAAGAAATTTGGGGGTCTGGGTGTTTAGCTCTGTGGCACAGTGTCTGCCTGGCAAGCACCAGGTCATGAGTTCAATTCCTGGTGTAAAAAGAGAGAGAGAGAGAGAGAGAGAGAGAGAGAGAGAGAGAGAGAGAGAGAGAGAGAGAAGAAAGATAGAAATGTGAGAAGCAATTGAAGTTGGAAATCTATCTCACCTGTGAAGCTGGAGCAAGTCCAGTCCAGAGAATAAAGAGTGCCTGAGGCAAGCCATGTAAACAAGCTGCTACAGTCTAGAGAACACCGGGTACCCAAGGCAAGCCAAGCAAACAGATTGCTAAGCAAAGGGGTGTCGTGACATCAACCAGGTGAATTTACAAATATACATGCTGTGGTCCTTCAGCAGTTCCTTTCCTTCCATCCACAGAGAGGGCTCCACCTGACCTCAGCTTTCTGTTTTATGACTCTTCTCTTTATTTCTTCAACCTTCACTGCCTTAACCCTGAGAATTTTGAGAGTTATGCTGGGTGTGGCAAAGAAATTGATTGTTGAAGATAAAACTTACTTTGGACCTCCTCTGTTTTTAAGGTAGAAAGTTTGAGTTGTATAAGTAGATGATACTGTGTGTGATCCAAAACTATACAATATGCTAGGTTAACAGTACACATAATTCCTTTATATTTTTAAGACAGAGAGAGGTTTTTGCTGTTGATTGCAAAAGAGTTTAGGTCTGTATCAGTTCATAGTGACAAAATGTTTTTAAACAAATGAAACTATAATGTACATATACGATCTTGTGTATATATGTATACAGTACAGTATATATATATGTATAACAGTATGTCTATTACATATAATCACAAATCAGTTTTACCTTCCTCAAGACTTTTACCTGGAGATGTCATATTGAAGAGCAAGTTAGAATGATAAACCTGTTTCTTTCTTACATTTCTTCATCATAAAGGAGTAGATGTTGTCAGCACAGTGTGATAGCCTCTGTTGCCTGTCCAGTGTAATATAAAATTTTTTCCTTGAATTTACTCTTTCCTTTTCTTCCAATTCCAGGTTATTTAGCTATAACTTAGACTTTTCTTCCTGATACACAGCTTGGATTCATAGTGGTCTTCCTGTCTCAGCCTGCCCAGCACTGGGATTATAGGATGTGCCACCAACATCCAGTTCCAGGATGCACATGGCACGCAGGGTTAAACCGGGGTGTGCACTTGCCAAGCAGGGCTAGGCCACTGGACTATCTCCCCAGCCTGTAGCTTAAACATCTTAATACTGGTAGTTTTGAACTTTTAGTTCTTCCTAGGAAGTTTGTACTTAGCACATATTCAAGGCAACTTTAAAATAAGGAAGTTAGAAAATTATCTCAACTTTGTTTTGTTATTTTTGGTATAATATTTTACTAATCTTGCAAACTCCGGCAAGAATATGACCATCTAGGTTAGCGTTATTGAAATAGGGTTACTGGAATCTGCACTTCGTTTTCTTATTAAGTAAATAACCAACACAAGTATAATTTGTTACTAAAAAGTACTGAAAAAAATAGAAGTTATCCAAAAATGGAGAGCAACAGAAAAACAACATGAAGAAAGAAAATATATAAATTATAACAGAAATAGAAATAAATAGAAAATATTTTCATTTAATGGGCCAAAAAATTGTTTCTTTTTACGACAAAAATGCATAAACCAAAATGAATATGGGAAAATTCTGAGTCATAATTTCACAATAACTATGAAGACAGTACTACAAACTCAAACCAGAATAAATGTAAAGTAGCTGTGTCAATTTTAGATAAATCTGATATAGAGAAAATGCAGTCTTAGAGATAAAAAGTTAAATTATGCTATGTTTATAATGGTATAGAGGTTGTCTCAGTTACCCTTATGTCTTTGCTGGGACAAATACCCCACACACAAAATGAAGGAAGGAAACGTTTATTTGGCTCACAGTTGCTGGAGGTTTCAGTCCATATTCAGCTGGCTCCAAGGCAGACTATTTTGAGAATACCATCTTCCCCAGACATCTCCTCTCTGCCCTAGAGAAGCCACAGGCCAGGAGAGGCGTGGGCGAGGGTGCACCAGTTTAATGGTTCACCCCTCTCTGGCCCCACCCTGGTCTTTTGGTCACGCCCTTCAAAAGTGCTGCTCCTTCATCCACTTCTGACTTATATCAGGCTTTTTTATATTAATTTTATCAAGAAGTAGCAATGAGACAGTTTCAAAACAGGTTAGTAGGAAAGTTATAGTAATTAATACATTGCATATTGTTGTCTTTGTAGTAGTTATTCATAGACACAAACCATAATAGAGGTTCAGATTATCTCAAATTATTAAATGTTATCTTGTATTTTAAGATAAATATACTATACTATACTATTTTAAGATAATATATCCTTAAATAGAAAAATGAAAAATTAAGTCTGTTCATGATAATAATGAGAATGGAAGGAAGAGGAGAAATATGAGGAATTTTGACAATGCATTCTCAGGTAAATTAAGCCACACCCACCTGGAGTAGTCTGAACTTCCTAGATCCAGACCTACTGCTCAGGTAATAACTACCTAAGCTCTACACCAAAGGTCAAAAGTCAGTGGTGAACAAAATGAGAAAGAGAAGGAACAAAAAGCAGTCTCAGGCCCCGAGTCCACCCAGTACAAATGCAGAGAAGATACTAGCCAGAGGAAAATGGAAATCACACACCTGAAATCTCTGAAATAATAGTGTTGGAAGTAAAGAAACAACTACAGAAAGGTATAGAAGAGATCAGATCAGAACTAATTTCTGAAATAAAAAAGTAGTGATAACTATAATCAAAGAACTACTAAGTGTTTCTAAAGCATACACTGACAAAAAAAAAAAAATAGAGCAGAATATAAAAATGACAGAACCCCTGAATAAGCAATTTAGCAAAGAAATGGAATGTATGAACCAGATTCAAAGTGCTATGCAGGAAATTAAAACTTCAGTCACAAGGTGGCAAATCTGTTTGAGTGAAACTGAAAATAGACTTTCTGACCTTAAAGACACCATTGCAGCTAGTGAAAAAGTAAGCAAAGCTCTCTTAAAAACAACTAGGATGGAGGAGCCGACGGCGCAGGGCAGGGCTGCCCGCCGGGGTCCGGTTGGCCGGCGCGGCCCGGTCGACGCCAGCGGCGGCTCCTTGGGACCCGAGGCCCGTTCCTGGCGGCAAGCGGTGTGCGGCCCGCTCCGGCGCCCCATACGGCCCGCGCCCCACCCCCGCGCCTCGCCTCCCCTCCCCCTCCCCTTCACGGAAACGACAGCTGCGGCGGCGGGGCAGGCGCCGCCTTCCTCCGCCACACGTCTGCCCCCGCCGCCGCGCAGCCGCCTCCGCGCTAGGTCAGCCGGCCGCACGCCGGGTTGCCGCAGCATGAACATCATGGACTTCAACGTGAAGAAGCTGGCGGCCGACGCGGGCACCTTCCTCAGCCGCGCCGTGCAGTTCACAGAAGAAAAGCTTGGCCAAGCAGAGAAGACAGAATTGGATGCTCACTTAGAGAACCTCCTTAGCAAAGCTGAATGTACCAAAATATGGACAGAAAAAATAATGAAACAAACTGAAGTATTATTGCAACCAAATCCAAATGCCAGAATAGAAGAATTTGTTTATGAAAAACTGGATAGAAAAGCACCAAGTCGGATAAACAACCCAGAGCTTTTGGGACAGTATATGATTGATGCAGGGACTGAGTTTGGCCCAGGAACAGCTTATGGTAATGCCCTTATTAAATGTGGAGAAACACAAAAACGAATTGGAACAGCTGACAGAGAGCTCATTCAAACAGCAGCCTTAAATTTTCTTACTCCTTTAAGAAACTTTATAGAAGGAGATTACAAAACAATTGCTAAAGAAAGGAAACTACTACAAAATAAGAGACTGGATTTGGATGCAGCAAAAACCAGACTAAAAAAGGCAAAAGCTGCAGAAACTAGAAGTTCATCTGAACAGGAATTAAGAATAACCCAAAGTGAGTTTGATCGTCAGGCTGAGATTACCAGACTTCTGCTAGAAGGAATCAGCAGTACACACGCTCATCACCTTCGCTGTCTGAATGACTTTGTAGAAGCCCAGATGACTTACTATGCACAGTGTTACCAGTACATGCTGGATCTCCAGAAACAACTGGGAAGTTTCCCATCCACTTATCTTTCAAACAACAATCAGACTTCTGGGACTCCAGTGCCGTCCACTTTGTCAAATGTAGTTGGTTCTTCGGCTATGGCTTCACCCAGTGGCCTAGGAATCACCCCTCCTTCCAATGTCACTGACCTTAAGGAGTCAAGTGGCAGCAGGAAGGCCAGGGTTCTCTATGACTATGATGCTGCAAACAGTACTGAGTTGTCCCTGCTGGCAGATGAGGTGATCACTGTGTTCAGTGTCATTGGAATGGATTCAGACTGGCTAATGGGGGAAAGGGGAAATCAGAAGGGTAAAGTGCCAATTACCTACCTAGAACTGCTCAATTGAATAGGTGGACTATGAAAAAAATTACTCATCATGACATCATATTTATATATAAATAACTAAGTAAAGCAGGTTAAATATCTTACATGGTA
>PVKA01025251.1:0-33181 GCA_004027165.1 Ctenomys sociabilis
TTGAAGCTACAAAGGACTGACACAAAGTAGGGCTGTTTGCCATCCCTTGGGGCAAAACACACCATTGGTATCTCTGCATTGGAGCCCTAAAGTTAATTGCAGGTAAGCTGAAGGCAAAGCGTTTCTGATCTTCAGGGTGAAGGGGAATATTAAAAAAGCAATCCTTTAAGTCAATAATCACTTTAAAATAATTAAGTGGAATAGCTACAGGCAAGGGGAGGCCTGGTTGTAAGGCCCCCATTACCACCATGGTCTTATTCACTGCCCTCAGGTCTTGTAAAAGGCGCCACCTGCCGGTCTTCTTTTTTATTACAAAGATAGGAGTGTTCCAAGGGGAGTTACTGGGGACAACATGACCAGCAGCAAGCTGTTCCTGCACCAGCTGTCGCGCGGCCATCTGTTTTTTACTGGTAAGGGGCCATTGATCGACCCACACAGGATCATCCGAGAGCCAGGTGATCTTGTCTGTGTGAGCCGCAGGAGGGTCAACAGCCCCTACTAAAAAGATCCTAAACCTGCCCTGTCATTCTTTGGGGTAATTTGTATTGATACAGTAATTCCCGAATTATTCCTTCCTAATCCTTGACCTGGCAGATATCCTTTATTTAACATTTGTGCAGTGACAACAGAGCTAGGACTACCTATAATCATCCCCACTTGAGAGAGGAGGTCTCGGCCCCAAAGATTAAAAGGCAGTCCAGGTATAACATAAGGCTGTATGGTGCCTTGATTGCTTTCCTGATCTGTCCATGTTAAAATTTTTGCACTCCTCTTAGGGTTGGAACTTTGGCCTATTCCTTGATGGTGAGTTAAGGTGTCATTTAAAGGCCATGCTTTTGGCTAGTCCTCAGCCCTAATAATAGTGACATTGGCACCAGTATCTATCAGGCCAGAAAACCGTCTACCGTCCAAGGAGAAAGTCATCAAAGGTTTTTGTGGTGAAATTGCCTGAGCCCAAAAAATATTTGAGGACCCAAATCCCTGAGTTCCTCTTTTCTGTTCCATAACAGGATTATCTGTGGTAGTTAGTGGTAGGAAGAGCAGTTGAGCGACTCTCTGGCCCTTTGGAGAGGTGGCCAAAATCTTAATTCCACCTGTATAATCATTATCAATTACTCCAGGAATTATTTGAAGGCCTTGAAGTGCCGCACTACCACACCCAATCAAAAGCCCAAAGGTGCCTTTAGGTAAAGGGCCAAAAATGCCTGTGGGGAGGGTCTGAATTCCATCCTCAGGAGTTAGTATTGTTTGGGTGGCAGCACTGAGGTCCAATCCTGCACTCCCTGGGGTGGCTCTAATGGGGTCTGAAATGGATTGTTGGATGGGACGAAACCCATTGCCCTAGGGTTGCATCCGGGTGTAGGGGCCTGGGGCTGGCCCCTCTTCCCGTTTCCCTGATTCTGAGGAAGAGCATTGCCATCCTTGTCCTTTTTTGACCTACATTCCCTTGCCCAATGGTTGCCTCGCTTGCAATGCGGACAAAGTCCTGGCTGCTTAGAGCTGCCCTTTTGTGGCTGTTTTCCTCCACAGTTCTTTGCTACGTGACCAATTCCTCCACAATTGAAACACTTAATTTTGCCTCTCTCCCTCTGAGACAGAATCTGCTTAATATCATAACCCTGCAGTGCCTCGGCCATGGCCAGACCCTGATGATAAGAGGGCCCTATGTCCGCACAAAGGCGAATATAGCCTGAAAGATCTGAACCTTTCCTGTGAGGGCGTATGGCAGCCTGGCACGCCGTATTTGCATTTTCAAAGGCCAATTGTTTAATCAAGTCAGAATTAGATTCAACACTGCCAAATAGTCTTTCAGCTGCCTGAAGCAGCCGATGTGTAAAGTCTGAGAAAGGCTCCTCGGGTCCCTGCTTGATACTAGTTAAAGAGGCACTACCCTCCCCACTGGAGGGTAGTTTTCTCCATGCTTCAGAGGCAGCAACATGAATCTGAGCAAACAGTCCTGCCTCATATCTAATTTGCACTTCAGTGGTGGAAAAATCTCCTGATCCTGTTAACATATCATAGGTCCAGCCGTTTCCGGCTTGTGCATTACCTTTAGCTATTTCACAGCAACCATCAGAGTATTCTGACTTCCAGAGCCAATAGTCACCACGTGATAAGGCAGCCTTAGCCAGCATGTTCCAATCCTCGGGTGTGAGCCATCCACGGGTTGCTGATCCCAGTACGGTAGGAGTATAAGAGGCCGTTGTACCATACTGGGTAACAGCTGATTTTAATTCTTTCAGTAATTTTAAATCAAGAGGAGCATATACCCTGATTGCCTGGGGTTGTTCTCCCTCACCTCCTGGCCTCATTGCCTCAGTCACGGGAAACGCCCAGCGGGCAGCCATCTTGTCTTTGTTCTTATAACTGGGTTGAGAAGAAGGAGGCACGATGGCGGGTGCCTCGTGGTTAGCCCTCCTATGGAGGAGCACTCAAGTTTTTGAGTGAGATCAAAACGCTGCTTTTCCAAGTAATACTGTTTACGAAGGTCCCTCACTTCATTTTCTAGCCCCTTAAACATGTCCAAGGATTCCCCTTTTTCCTGTAAATTCTGAGAAGGCTGAGCCAGCGGTGACAGTGGGCAATATTGAGCAGCCTCACCGCCTAGCGTCTGCCAGTCCACAGTGTCCTCCTCAGGACCACCATTATTAAGTGCCTGATTGTTAAGAGCAGACAGGTCTGGGTAAATAGAAGGAGCCACCGCACGTGGAAGTGGCAGAGGGGCCGCCACCATCTCCTCGTAAATAAGAGGAGAGAGATCATCGGGAGGAGGAGGAAAGTCAGGGTCCTCTAACTCCTCCTCGTCCGCAGAGGAAAGAGAACCCAACTCCGCCTGAGAGAGAGCGGGAGTGTTATGTGCGGACGATTGAAGGACTTGCTCCCCCTCGGCAACCGCCTTTTTAACTAAAGGATTCCAATGTCTCTGCTGGAGAATCTCATTAATGAGAGTCCAGTAGGAAAAAGCCATTACTGGAACTTTTTCTGGCCCAAAGACCCTGTAATAATCCTGTAAGGCATCTCCCACCCTGTGCCATCTTTTTGAGTCAATTGTTCCTTCTAAGGGAAACCAAGGGCACACTTTATGAATAAACTGAAAGTAAATACATAACTGTTTTACTGTAACCTTTACTCCTCGTGCCTTCAATGCTTTACTGAGACTATCGACAAATATCTCATGCTTACTTAATGCCTGTCCCATTGTCAAAGGAAAAGGGAAAAAAGGTTGCCGTCCGCTTACCAAGATCCAGACGACGCAGCAGGCAACCATGGCGCGGACCTCTATCACTGTCACTCGGCCGCCACTCGGACGGGTCCCTCACTGAATCCTCCATACTAGATAGCCCCACGTTGGGCGCCATTTGTCCCATCCAGCGGGTCAGTCAACGCAGGTCACCTAGGGGAGGAGAGGGGACTGACGAAGACAAAAAACAGGTGCGTGAGAAATGGAGACAAGACAGGATTCTGATCAAGTCTCGTTTATTCAAGGAAGTGATACAGCTTATATAACAGAGGGAAGGGAAGTCAGCATCACTAATGACGTAGGTATATTAGGGTAATGCTATAGGCTAAGAATACTCAGGTGATCAACTAAAGGAGCACGTGACAGGAAGTCTAACAAAAGGAACACGAGGCAGGAAGTCATGATGCAGCAATTCTACAGGAACTGTAACTTATATCCATAAAAGGAATAGAAACGAAGGCTTCCGGACTATGGTGCCCTCCACAATAGAGAATCTGTCCTTTACATCCTGTAAGTCAGTAGATTCCCAAATTTTCTGATCAAGGAGATCATGGGGCCACAGAGGAAAGGGACTGACAATGTACAGTTCGCCTGAGGAATGTCTTAGAAAGAAAACACTCTTTCGGGCTTTCACAGAGAGCAAATTGGTCAAGCAATGGCCATGTCTCATCTAGATGGCTGACACTGACAAAGATCTACAAACTGATGTGCAGGGTTTCAGGATAAATCCTGAGGGGATTTGACTCAACTTGTAAGACACAAAAGTTACATTTTTTGTTCCATAGGGCTTGTTTTATTTCAGTATTTTTTTTTTTTTTTTTGTCTTTTTGAGACAGGGTCTCACTATGCAGTTCAGGCTGGCCTCGAGCTCACTTTGTAGCTCAGGCTGGTCTCAAACTCACAACAATCCTCCTGTCTCAGCCTCCCAAGTGCTGGGATTACAGGCATGTGCCACCACGCCCAGCGGGTATTTCAGTCTTAATGATCAAGCAAAAAAGTAGAAACATGAGGCATGAAAAGTAAAGGCATAGTAATATGATAAGCTGTAGTCAACAACTTCTGACACAGCTACTCATGTGGATAACCCACCTCTGTTAGATACTACTGGATTAATTGGATAACTTTGCTGAATTCATGTACCTACATTATATGTATGGCAATGGAATACCCATATCTGACAAAAGTAACCAAAATCATTGGCATAGATATACACCTTCTTTCTCTTAGTTCAATGAGAAGAAAGTTTTGAATTAATAGTGCTTAAACAAGATATCATATCTGCATCTAATGCTATAAATAACTACTAAGAAGACAATAATACGCAATGTATTAATTATTGTAACTGTCTTACTAACCTGTTTTGAAACTGTTTCTTTGCTAATTTTTTCTCAATAAAATTAATGTTAAAAAAAGAAAGCAGGTATTGATGTTCCTATTGTTGGGCCCTGTTCTTGGTTCCTTGAGTTCTAATTGTATCTGAATTTTTTTTAGGGCATCTGCAGAAACTACAAGAAAATGGATAGCTTAGAACAACAGTAGGATGCTCTTTGGTAGTAGGGGATTGTGTGTGTACGAAATCAAGCTATCAGATTCATGTTGAATTTCAAGACTGCGTGAAGACTGTTGCTCTTTCTTGCTTTAAGTCATGGCCAGGAATCAAATGCAAAACCACAAGGAACCAAACTTTGCAGTATACAGCAGAGTAATTTCTGTGTACTGAAAAATTTGTTGCCTTTCAGGACTCTAAATTCTGCAATGTGTGTCCATTTTTCAGTTATTTGGGTGAAGCAGGCTATAGAAGCCATTTCTATCTCTGTTCCTTGTATTTAGGGTAAAAAGAAAGTTCTAATGCTCTCATTAAATTCAACATAATGGAAAAATGAAAGGCTTTCAGTTTGGAAAGAGTTCATCACCACACAATAAAAGGATAGAATTAGGATAATAACTCACAATATCATCAAGATATGTAAAACAACAACAGGATGAAGTATATATATCAAAAATGTACCTTGACATACATTCTTTATTGACTCTCCGTACATGTTTTATTCCTATCTCTCTTCCTTCACCTTTCTCTGTTCATTCATGTCATTTATGTTTCTATCTTTTCTGTTGCATTACTAATTTGCACTTTCTGGATTCAGTTTAACCATTGGCACCCAAAGTATAAACGGTTGAGTTTTAACCCTGTACCTAGTACATAGATAATATGTGATGTAGAAAACAGTGTTGCTCACGTGTAGTAAAGCTTGGGCTTATAATGCTGCAGCTTCTCATCTGAAGCTTTCTGGGATCTAAAAGAATAAATATTCATGGCTTAGCATAGGCCTTTCAGACCTCTTCAACACAAACACCTAACATTGACTCAGTCTAATGCAAGGTACCGGCAGCATCCCAAATGTGAACACTACACAGGACCCACAGACCTAGAATTAGCAACAAATCTTCGCAGGACGAGTTGACCCTTGAGGTGTTACTATCTATGGAGTTGATGAAATCATGTCTCTAGGTGAGCGAGTGATGGTAAAAACTGTTTCCAACTTGTGTTTTTCACCAGGTAACCAGGGCTCATATGTAAATCCCAGGAGCAAAAAAGTTGTCAAATTTGTCCTGAGGCATGCAAAATGCTTTGGTGAATGAAGCCCCTTACATAAGTGTCCACTTGAGTCATCCATGCCCATAAATATAATAAATGCGCATCCCTGGCTGGCACAGCGTGTTTTATTCCCCCGTCCCAGAAGTGTCTGTGGACATCTCTCTTGAATGTTCCCTTTGATTATTACTTTCCTTCTCCTGCAGGAGCCTCCTTTTGTGTGTAATTTTCAGAATGATGACTGCTTTCGCAGCCAGCGCACGAGTGTGCACAAGGACGGAGATGTAGTGATTGGGGCATTTTTCTCTTTGTATTTCTATATGCACGCCACTGGCCTCGTTGACCTAATGCCTATGAAGGGCTTCTTTATTGTGCCGTAAGAATCTTTCCTGCATTTGTTGTATTCTTGAATATCAGGGTGCTTAGACCTATTTTCTGTTGCCAGATCATCAATATACTGTACATTTCTGTCCTTTGCTACACACGACTGTGTTTAAATTATTTTGCATTTTCATCCTTGAATATGGGAGGTGCATCTTCTTTTTCATTGTCATAGCTTCCTCTTTTTAGGGTTGCAGCTTGAGTGAGACAATTCTCAAACTTGGTGCACTATTCTATTTTAAAGGCCAGGACTTGTCTTTTTTTTTTTTTGAACCAGGGAGTAAACTCAGGCTCCTGGACTTGCCAGGGAAGTGCTTATTCCACTGAGCCAACTCACTCACCTGATCCACCATTCTTGACCGTGCCCATGGAGATGCTATTGCAGGCTGGGAACAGCTGATCCCTGTTAGCATCACCAAGCCGTTGGGTTAAAGTCAGTGCTTAATGATCACAGCAATATACCCTGAATGTAATTCTTGGCCAGATCGTCAGCATATACATACTGTAATTTTGTACATATGATGTGTTTACTTGCTTCTTCTCAGTACAGACATTCAGTGATTCTTTTCAGATGAACTCTGTGTCATCACTACATGTGAAGTTTGTTCCATTTCACTTGGATTTGCAAGTGAGGGCTGGAACAGTGAAAATGTGATTCATGAAAATTTTGCCTCGCGGTATGGCTCTTCACTGAAAACATGTGTCTTCTCTTTCTCAAGATACAAGAGCATCATTTATTTAGGGAGGTATGAACATAAGAACAGATTTTTTAACCAGCAAAGGACTATAGCCAACGATTTGTGCCATGTGAGTTAAAGAGATATTCCTTGAAACAATGTCTTTCAGTTTGCATTTATGTCAAATGTTCCTGTGGATGTTGCCCTCAGGTGGGAACAGCAGTGGACATGGTTAGGAATTTGGGCATCTGTTTTCTGTAGATGGTGCTTAAGTATAGTTTATATTTCCCAGAGTGACCTAATGTTTGTTAAAATGTTTTCATTGTTGCGTACTTACTGATATTTATTTAGTTTCAGTAGCAAACTTTGTGCCCCAGAATTCTCTCGCCCCTGTATCCTGGACATGTAACATTAGAACTGGCGTGTGTTTATTTGCTCAAGTGCCCAAACCGTATTTGATTTTGTTATCAATGTGTTTATTGCAGAGAGTCTGCTTCTGCTAGGGGAAGAACGTTGTTTCTTTTGTAGTTGTGTGTGGGTAAGACTTTGGGGGATTGAGTCTGTGAGGTCTGCTCTTAACCTCCTGAAACAAGATACAGAAAGGAATTGGAAAGAAAGGTTTCCTTTAACCAGGGCAGGACTGGCAGCACGGGGACCCCTGCAGTGTGGCTGTGCATCGGGAGGTGCATTGCCGTGGCTTTGAGCACTGCCTGGGCGGATGGGATTCACAGGCACAGACTCAGTGTGAGGACACTGGGTCGAACGTTACTAGCGAGCATCATAAGGGGAATGAGGGATTCTGGCTGAAGCAACTTTATAAGTAAAGGCAACCCAGTGTAATCACTCATCAACCATAGACAAAGACAGCAGAGGAACTAATTAGATGTTTAGTGTGATTCTATTTCAGGAATATTTTAACGTTGTTGGACAGAGATTTCACTTTTATTCATGGTAGGATGTGAATAGCTACCTGTTCACACCTGTCTATGATTGGAAAAATAATTTCTATGTCTTAAGAACATTTTATATCCAGATTGACTTATTTGTCAAAAGGAAGACTTTTAGGCTCATGGGAAAATTTTCATTGTTTCAAAATTCAAAAGGAAAGAAACAACATTTTGTTAAAGAAAGCTATTGACATAGTGAGTTAATATATTTTACATTAGTATTATATAACGTAATGTTTTGCATTATATTATATTTAGACAGACTTTTCCATTGTTTCTTTTTATTCCTTTTTTTTTTTTTTGTATCTTTAGTACAAGTTCTATAGCGTTTCACCATGTACATTGGACTTGTTGTGATCTACCTGTGTTCACCATCTCAAGAGCTGGGATTCCCAGCTCGTGGCACTATGCCCAGTCTCAATTGAACTCTCAGCACACTCCGCGGGCCGGGCAGGCACAGCATGCCTGGGATCTAACCCCAGCCACTGCGCTTTGCCTAAAAAGGTGCTTCAGTCTGCTGAGCTATCAGGCCAGCCCTCTGCAGTATTTCCAGTGGCCTTAGTCTCTTGGAAATCCTTCTGCCTCAGCGTCTGAGTACTGGCATTGCAGTTATGTAAGACCATGCTTGGCTATCAACAGTATATTTTGAAAAGGTTTTCAAATAGTTTAGAGAATGGTATGTCCTGCATGTGGAAGTGGCGTGACTGCAATTATTTTACTGTAAGCTTGATAGTATCTTGAATTCTGCCATAAACCTAAGTCCATTCAAACTGGAATTACTGTCTCTATGTTGCTTCTAAATATTGTGCTCACATAACAAAATTTTGTGTATGCTTGTACGTTTATATACATATCTTCATGATAGCCTTTTTCTTACAAAATATTATGACCTCTATGAATAGCATAGTTTAACTCTCATCAATTTTTGGCTGTCCCTATATTGGTATTTTGTTTCTACCATCATGTGCCTGTAATAATGAAAAATGTAGGACCTCGACGTATGACAGATTGTGCTATACACAGTTATGTGCCTCTTTGATGACAACAATGAATGCCCCCAGTGCTGGAATTACAGTCATGCACCGTGAAGCCTGGTTTCAGTGGCCAGTAGGGCAAGTCCCGGGTTCTAGTTCCAGCATGGTATGTCATACTGGGGATCTAACCGTGGTTTAGTCATACCAGGCAGATGCTTAGACAGCTAAGCTATCTCACCAACCCTATTTTTAGAATTTTAAAAGTATATTCTAGCAGTAATATATATTTAATGATATTATTAATATATAATATTAATAATATTAAAGAAATGAATTTCTTGTAGAAAATTGAATTCAATCAGAAATGGATGCTTTTAGTATCAGATGGTATATAGAATTCAAATAAGATGGTTTTACTCAACAACATGTGGGAATGTTAAAAATGTTATTATATATTTAGAAGATTTACTTAGTGTAGTATAAATATTTTATCATATTTTTTGCCATATATAATTATTTATTTCATCATGTGAAATTGGAATGGGCCCATAAGGCATCTCAATTCCTTTTACCTACCACGTCATTCTCCTGTTCATAAATTATATTTGCCATCATCAGATTTACTTATTTTATATATCCAATTACCCTAGGCACAGGTTAATACCCATGCTAATAGGCAATGTACATAAAAACACGTAAAACAATTACACTGAATCAAGTCACATGTACACATTCATTGTTCATACTATTCTCTTAATACCGTGATCTCAAGCTGTCTCTATTTTCCGGCAAGTGACTCTAGTTATGACCTTGGCATAATTGTTAAATTTTTTTTACTAATTTTAATGAGAAAGAAATAGCAATGAGACAGTTTCAAACAGGTTAGTAGGACAGTTACACTAATTAATGCATTGCATATTGTTGCCTTTGTAGTAGTTAGAGTACAAGCTGCAGACATGCCTATATTTATAGCACTGCAATTTGTGATGGCCAAGTCTTGGAAATAACCAAAATGCCTGTCACCTCAGGAAAGGATGAAAAGAATGTGATAGTTTTATGCCATGGAGTATTACCCAGATATCAAGAAAAATAAACTCGAAACCTTCACATGTTAGTGGAGGCAACTTATAGATATACGTGAAATAGCCTAGACTGATGTGCAAATGTCGTGTTGTCTTCCTAATTGAAGGACTCAAAAGAAGAAATAAAAGTTGAAAGGGTACACAAGATATCATGTTGGCATAACTTTTTACTCAAAACATTTATATATTATAACATGCTTAGGTTATCTAAATACTAATACATACTACTTTTGTGTGTTATATATTCTAGTTTATGCTTAACTTAATAAATTTCTAATAGAATCAGTATTTTGAAGTATTAAGGATTAAATCTAGGGCTTTCACATTGAATTGTAGCCTTGGAAAATTTATATTTACTATTTTGAAAGGATCTGGCTATCCTGTTAATTGGGCCAAGCCTGGCTTGAATCTGAGCCCTACCTCAATGTTGCATCTCCAAAGATTATAGACATGCGTAACCTTGCCTGGCTCTATTCTCATCTTTGAAGCAAGTAATCTGTAAATCATACTGGGTTGGAATACATAAAAAAATGGATTTTAACCTTGTTGAAGTCTTACAGTAATGTTCGTGTAACATCACACCTTCATCTTTTATTAAACCCATTTTAGGTAATCATATTTTCATTTTAAAGTAACATATATTGCAGATATGCCTGTAACTATGTTTTAGTTTTCAGAATGCAGATCTTTCATAAATGTCAATATTATGATGAAAGAATTGCTTTCAGAAATTTGTGCATGGGATCATTGTCTTAATATTTCACCATTTTCCTTTAAAATTGTTTGACTTTATCAGCCTTTCTGCCTTTTATCCCTTTTATTTTGTCTTTCCTTAGAAACAAGTCTGTTGATTATGTTCTTTGCTCTTTATTGTATTAATTAGTTACAATTACAAAACTATTTTAGATATTTTAAAATGATGATTTCCTCTTTGTTTGATGTAGGATCTGGGTTTGCAAGCTCACGTTCCTGTTTCTCATTTATTTCTTTAAAAGTGCAATGCTTACATATTCTTCCTTAGAGCAAACTTTCTTCTTTATTTTTCCATTTTATCTTTATTTCTAAAGATCATGGATATCCCATTTTCTAATCGTGGTTTGATTTTCTTCATGTCTTAAGTAATTCATGAGAGCTACTGCTGATTTCATGGTTTGATGTGTTTTCTGTACTTTCGTTTTTGTGAGGTGTGTCTGTGTATGTGTTTGTGTGTATTTTAGCAAGCACAATTCAAATCTATCTGCTTATGTAAATGCTATGGACGACTACAGTGTCTTTCTGCTGCTGTCAGTAATTGATTTTCCTTAGGAATCTGCTTGATTGAAGAGCCTGGAAGTCTTAGACTTGTAGGTTTTCACTGTACTGAGGGTAGAAAAATTTTAATTTCATAACTAGATGATGTTGTCTATTTTGCAGGTGTGTGAAATTACTCCAGATTTACAGTGTAAATAACTTTTTTTTTTTGTATTTCAGGGAAGGGTCTACAGGGTGTTCAGGGTCTCTCTACTCAATCAGATTTGTAGTGAGCTACTTATTTACAGCCTCCCAAGAGCTGGGATTACAGGTACGCGCCAGGATGACTAGTCTCAATTGCCCTCTTAGCGCACCCTCGTGTGGGGCCAGCAGGGGAGGTCTTCTGCCTGCTTTTAGGAGTTTTAATCCACTGAGCTTTTTGGCCTGCCCTTCCTTAAATCTTTCCATTTTGTTGCTTGTAGCCATTACAAGTCCACCTTGAATTTGATTATCCACTCTTAGATGAAAGTACTGACATGATTTCACTTCTCTCCACGTTCCAGTTTAAAATTTGCTAATTATCCTTTTGAAACAATCGTTTCCTCTCAGGTGATTTCTATTGCACATATTTAAGGTCATATTAATGTTAGGATTTGAGCCAAATTTTTTATTTTTTTGCTCTACTTTTTACTATAAAATGTTACTAAAGTTTTAAAATTTTAGCATCAGTAGGAACCTCTGGGATCCAGATTAACTTTCTTCCTCAGTAAATGTGGGTAGGCCCAGAGCACTGTCACCTGCACATTTTGTTCAGAAAGATCTCCTGCTTAGCTAGAATAGGTAGCTGTTACTTATGCAGCTGGGATATAGTATGACAACAAGACCAGGTACAATTACTTCACAAAATTTCATTTCGAAGAGAAAAATTAAAGAAAAATTGAAATCAACATAATAGGAGAGAAAGTGTGGTTATTGCATGTCATATTGTTATCGGCAAATAAGCTACTCGGAATATAAGATGTAGGTATTTAATTTTCTAAACGATACTAGTATAAGCCTTTATTTTGAATGAACTAAGACAAATTATTTGTGTAATGTTTTAATTAACAATTTTCCCCATTTTTTCTTATTTTCTCATCCAAGTTTTTCTTTTCTTTTGAAAAATTGCTTCTCATTTCACAATATGCTTTGTACCTATTGATCTTATTTAAATTTAGTTTGTCACATTAGGGAGACAATACGGTGTTGACACAGATTAGTTTGGCTTATTTCCATTATGAGTAAGGTCTCAAGTTCTGTCTCTTTATGTAAAAATGTCTCCAGCCTATACTTCTTTTATGGCTGAATAGTACTGTATTATATCAGAAGACCACATCTTTTTTCCTCATTCCTCAGTTAGTGAGTATTTGGGCTATTTCTATGATGTAGGTGCTACAAATTGTGTTGCTGTAACATGGATTAACCTATGTTGATGTGGTATGACACTTTTAATTCTTCTGGGAAGATATCTGGGTCGAATGGGCCTTCTAATTCTAGCTGTCTGAGGAATCTCCGCACTGATTTCATGGTCGTTTCAACAGTCCACATTCCCACCAAGAGGAGAAAATGATTCTTTTATCCCCACAGCCCCACCAGTATTTGTAATTGGTAGACTTATTGATAATCCCATCTGGGGTTAGATGGAATCTCAGTGTTGTTTTCATTCACATCTCTGAAATGAACAAGGATGTGGAAAAATTTTCATATACTTGCTTGCTATTTGTATTTCTTCCTCTGAGAAGTGGGTGTTCATGTCAGATGTCCATTTATAGATTACTTATTTGAATATGGTGGTTCTTATTGTTTTCAATTTTTTATGTTCTCATCTCAGGTGCAGTAGGCTAATTAATTTTTCCAGTTCTAGATTGTCTTTTTACTCTACTGTTATTTCATGTACAAAGGACTTTAATAGATGAGAGCTATTGTTATTTGAAGTGTTTTCTATGCAGGTTGGGCTTTCTTCACGATGTCTCTGCCCAATTTTCTATGTCTTCAGGATTTTTACCTACTTTATCTTACAGTAGATTTAGTGTTTCTGCTTTAATATTTAGATTTTGGATTCATTATGGCTTTAGCTCAGTGCATAGTGATAGACATAGGTCCATGTTAATATTTGGCATATAGAGTGCCATATTTCCAAGTAGCATTCATTAAGAAGGCTATCAATTTTCCAGTTTACATATTTGGTCTTTTTCAAAAATAACATGTCTTATTGTATTTGTTGTTTTGTCCACATTTTATAATCTGCTGCACTGGTCCTAAGGTCTGTATTTCTGTGAGTATCATGCAAATTTCAGCACAATAGCGTCGCAGTAAAATTTAGCTAGGGATTGTGATGACCCCTGCCATGTCTTTATTTGCTATGGTTGCCTTTGTTATTCTCTATATGTTGTAGTTCCAAATGAATTTTAGAAATTCTTCATACAGTTCTGTGAGATGTGGTACTGGTATTTTGCTCAGGACTGCATTGAACCCGTATAAGAATTTTGAGCATGGCTATTTTCACTATATTTGTTCTTCCTATCCAAGTACAAGCGATATAAGGGATAACTTTCCATGTTGGTATCCTCTTTGTTGTACTTTTTCAAAGTAGTATAATTTTGAACATATATATATTCCGATTTTAAAATGGAAGCTTTCAGTTTTTGTTCATTTAGTATGATGTTGGCTGCTGGTTGGTTATAAATGACATTTATCAGATTGGAGTAAAGACAATCCATTCTATACTTTGCAGGGTTTTTATTGTGAGTGTTGGAATTTATCATTTTTTTCACTACTGAGATGATCATGTAGCTTTTGTCTTCCTCTCTGTTTAAATGGTGTATTGCTTTTGTTGATTTGTGTGTGTTGATCCATCCCTGCGTCCCAGTGTTGTGTCTCAGTTGGTCATGCTACAGAACGTTCTTCAGGTTTGGTCCAATTCTGTTTGATAGGATCTTATGAGGATTTTTGCATTTATGTTTATTGGGGGATTAGCCTATAGTGCATTTTTTGTTGGGTCTTTTCTGGTTTTGATATGACGATACTTGCTTCCATAAAGGAATTAGGGAATATTGTTTCCCTTTCAGTATCAAAAAAAGTTTGAGGAGTATTGGCATTGAATCATTTCTACATGTTTCGTAGAATACAGCAGTGAATCCACTTTTATGCTGGATTTTCTTTGTTGAGAAGTATTGAATTACATTTCAATCTCAATAACTGAATACTTAGTTATTCAGAATTTTTATACATTTTTGATTCAGCTTTGGTGATTTATACATCTCTAGAAATCTGTCCATTTCTTCTGTTTTTTCAATCTTGTGAGAATAAAACTTTTGAAATAGGTATAGATAACCTTCTGAACTTTTATACTGTGTATAGATTTACCCTTATGATTTCCAAATGCATCAATTTGAGTGCAATCTTTCCACTGTTGATATAATTCTACGAATTTTGCTCCTTAATTATTTGTATTGCCTAATTGCTCTTCCCTGTGTTAAAGTTTGCTCCAATTTGTGTAATTTCCTCACTTGTATGGATTTTAGTTTCTCTTGATCTTTCTTCTAGAAATTTGAGGCGTGACATTAGGTGTTTGTTGTGCTTCTTCTCTTTTCCTGATGTGAGTATTCATTGATGTAAATTTGTTGTTGAGGACAGTTATCATTGTGTCCCATAAGTTCTAGTACATTACATCTGAATTTTCTTTGAGTTGTGTATAAAGTTTAATTTCTTTCTTTATTTAACCTGTGAATCAGTGGCTGTTTAGGAGGGAATTATTTAATTTACAAGTATTTGTGGCATTTTTGCTGTTTCTTTTCAATTAATTTCTGATTTCATTGCAGAATGGTTAGACAATAGGAATGGAATAATTAGAATTCTTTTGCCTTTATTAAGCATCTTCTGTAGATTAGTATATGGTCTAAGTTACAGAACTTTCCAGGTGCTAGGGAAAAGGACACTTATTCTGATGACGTTGATTTTATCAGATTTTGATTTAATTTCAGTCCAAAATCATCTATGAAGTCTATTTGTTCACAGGCATTGTTCCTGTTTGATATTTCTTTGTTTATTTTTGTCTAGTTCATCCATCTTCTTGGGGACAGTGGGATACTGATATATCCCATTTTAGCTCTGATATATATATATATATATATATATATATATATATATATATATATATATATATATATATTATTTTTTTATATATTTTTGTGGTTTTTTTTTTTGTATATATATATATATATATATATATATATATATATATATATATATATATATATATATATATATATTTTTTTTTTATATATGTTTGTTTTCTTATTTTTTATATATATATATATATATATATATATATATATATATATATATATATATATATACTGGTTGTTATGTTTTCCTGTTGAAGCTTTCTCCTAACCAGTATGTAGTAATCTTTCTTTTGATAACTCTTGATGTGAAGTTGAAACTGTCTGAAAACAGAATACTAACCCTCCTTTTTTTCTGTGCTCATGTTCAATGCCAGATTATTTTCCAACCTTTGACTTTTAGTCTATGAATTTGCTTTTGCATTAAATGTATTTCTTCTGTACAGAATATTGTTGGATTTTGGTACTGGATCCACTTTGTCAGTCTGTATCTTTTTATTGGTGAACTGAATACATGTTAATTGATGCTTAACATTGACATGTTCTCTTATCTTTGTCCTGTTATTTTATTGCTATTATTTCCCTGCTTTGTTGATCTGTGTAACTACTTGAATTATGTAATGATCACTTTCTTTTGTTATTGTTCTTGCAATTGTGGACCCTGTTTGTGTTGCACAAATCTCATTCAGCACTTGCTGTAGGATTTGTTTGTTGCTCACAAATATCTTCAATTTTTCCTTGTCATGGTAGTATTTTATTTCTCTATTAATTTTGGAAGAGAGTTTTGTAAGTCACATCAAACTTGTTTGGAAATCGCTTTCATTCAGGACTTTGCTAATTTTTCTACTACGATCAACTTTATTTTGAAATTATGCAAACTAGGGCCACAGATTAGCAGAAATCATGCATTATTCAATTGTTCTTCTATCGCTAACACCAACTTTTGTCTTACCATTGGCTACTTGTCAACCCACAAATCCACAAGACCAAAACGCCCTGCTCAGCCAGAGATGTACAGCATAAGTGGTAAGGCCTTCGAGGTGGAAAGCAATTCAGCAGCTATTTCAGCACTTTAAATACACCACTCTAAACTATTCTTGATTTGAGGGTTTGTGTTGAGAACTCTTACCGCCATTCTAATGGGATTTCCTAGGGGTATGTTCCTTTTCTCACATAGAAATGTCTTTACTTATTTATTTTTTAATTTATTGAAGTACAAATATCAATGAGACTGTTTTGAGACACCTGAACAGGATGGATTCGATAAATTAATACATTGAAAACTGTTTTCATAGTATTTTGCTATCGTATAAGGTGCATACATAATATTATACTTACAGACATTATTATAACAGATGTCTCTTATCAGTGAATTAAAAGAATATAGCTATTTACATATCTTATTTTTTTATACCTGAATTATATCAAAGATTCAATAATTATTGTTTTCTACCTTGTTCTTTTCCTGATGGCTATCCATAGTACTAGAAGCTGACATAATATCCTGTCCAACCACCATTAGTGCAAATCTTGCCTCTCATAGAATTATGTAGAAGCACGGCATTATCTATCCCAACTGTACTGTCCATACACACACATCATGATACTTTCTTTCTGTTCCCTTGCTTTGTCTACACCTGTGAAAGATGGGTACTCCATTGTCATTCAACCAATTTAGGTGCCTATACTTGATGACATAATCCAACACAGTATAGCATTCCAGAACAATAGTGAGTTATCTGAAGAAGTTATAGACTGTAGCCATTTGCAGTGAACTTATTATTGTGGCCCCGCATTGTATACCTCATTTTTATACTTTTCTTCTGGATGATTAAGATCTAGATAAAGCAAGACCTACATAGCAAAACATGTAATTATTGTTTCTGATAAGGTCAGTGAAGACCCCTCAGGTCTTGTAATCCTGTACCTTATTCTGTAGATCCTTTGGCTGTGTCATCCATGTGGATGAGTCACGGCCAATGCTTCACAAGTTCGCTCTCTGTGAGAGCCTAGGAGAAAGTCTTCCCTCCATGTGATTCTCCCCATGCACACAATAGAATGTCAGTGTCTTTCCTCTGTGGCTCCATAATCTCCTTGTTCAGAAAATTTGGGGCTCAACTGAGATTCATGATGTTATAGTGCAGGTTCTTCTATCTCCTGAGTGTTTGCTGACCTTGAAAGGCTAGGGCCAAAATGTTGGCTGGCCTTGCAGCTCTTCTATTTCTCCAATTTTAATCCGAGAACTTAGGTTGTTAACCATCCAGAAGAAAAGCTGATTAGTACCCTGCAGCATATGCCATTCACTTTGCCCTGTCTGACTCAATTCTTTTTAGTTATTGTTGTACATTTCTATTTGTATTTCTTCTTTTCATTTCTTATACTAGGGAGACTATACTTACTCATGTCTGTCTCATTTATTTTAATTATGAGTACATGTTCAAGTGGCATCCACTTCAATATAAATGTTTCAAGCTTATCATTCTGAATAGCTGAGTAATACTCCATTATATAGAAATAACACATCTTTTTCAACCATTCCTCATGTGACCTAGAGAAATCCCTTTAGGATTTTAATTAGAGTTCTCAACACTAACCCTCATCCAAGAATAGTCAGATTCGATTTGTTCCTATGATGGGCTCTTTTTGTTTCCTTCATGTTTTTTTAAGCTCATCTATTTTTATCTGTATCTTTTCTTATATCTTAATATTATTGTGATATCTTAATATTGTAATCATCATCTAATTTGGTTCCTGAGAGATTATTTTCTCTATAACCTTTTCCATTTGTTTTTTTCGCTTCACTATCACCTCAGAATATTGTAGATTTAACGTTCAATTTTATCCATTTCATTGTGCTCCAGGCTTTAACTTGGTGGGAAGGGGATCTACAGTTGCATTTTGCATGTCGTCATTTTCTATTTTCTCTTTTCATTTTGTATGTTGATTCTTGCTATTCTTCTTATAATATAAGGCTTTATCACTAGGATTGATATTTCCCCAGAGGATGAATGTTCTGTGAGGATGTCCTGTAGATCTAGCTAGTTCCTTACAGTTCCTAACTGTACCAATTTGTAAAGGATGTAAAATAACAACTGGACTTAGTTACTAATCCTTTGATATTGACAGTGGTAATGATTTATTTTTTAATGTATTAGGTTGTTACAGGGTTTGTCCATGTAGATCGGACCCATGGTGATTCTCCTGAATTTAGTCTCCTCAGCTATGATTGCAGCCATAAGCCATTAAATGCAGATTCTGACCAGGTCAACCCTTTGTGTGGATGGGGCTGGCAGGGCATGTGGTCATGGGTTCGATCTGTGGTCCCTGAACTTGCTTAAGTACGTGATTTAGTGTGCTGAACTATCATGTTGGCTCTGTGGGAATGACTTTGAGCACATACACTCACAGTGTTCTCACACAGGGGAGGAAAGCTCTTTATAACATGTTTCCCATCCTGCCTAAAATCCTACAGTGTGTAATAATAGTTTCAAGTACTTTTTAACTACTGACAAACTGTGCTGACCATTACCTTTTTACTCCTGACAATAACAGCAATCTCTAAAGTTACATGCAACAGTAAGGCATATGCTGTGGACTTCTATGTAGTAAGCTCCCCCCTTAATGACATGATTTAAGCCTTCTGAAGGGTGCTAGATGCATAAGGAATCAGTTAAATTCACGAGTGAGTTCAAATACAATAGAATCAATGCTGGAAGTTAAAGGATGATTGTCCACACTTTGGCAAACTGGAGGACACAATAGGAAAAGAATGAAATAGAATATGAAGTATTCAGAAAGGTAGAGACTATGTTTACTCAATTGGAAGATTAAATTCAAAAAGTAGCTAAGCAGAGTGAAAAAAATCAATAAAATACTTAAAGAATAGAAATGTAACCAATGAGGAAAGATTGAAAAAAGACAAAACACAATGAAAGAATAGAAGAAAATAAAGATAAAAAGGGAGACAAGAGAATGAGAGGGAAATAATTAAAAAATACAAAAATAACTACAGAATACAACACAACCGTTCATCGTGCAACCAGATAGCAAAGGCATAGCCAATCAAAGACTCAAGGGAGAATAAAAGTAGTAAATACCTCATTTGTAGCTCGGTGATAGTTTCTATATTTCATCCAAGAAATATACTATGTATGGAGACGATTGGTGGAGCTTTCCAGAGTGAAACTTCTGACTTCTTGAAGCTGCTTCGTATGCTTCCATATTGCTAGTCCAATTAATGTCTTTTTCCTCCAAGGCTGTGTGTGCACACCTGCACCTGGGGCCCAGCATTTGTCCTGGTTCTCAGGTCTTAGGGCTCCTGTCAGTCCACCCACCAAAGG
Organism: Ctenomys sociabilis; assembly: GCA_004027165.1. Lineage (NCBI taxonomy): Eukaryota > Metazoa > Chordata > Mammalia > Rodentia > Ctenomyidae > Ctenomys > Ctenomys sociabilis. Next base: position 19,629 of record PVKA01025251.1, read on the forward strand.
CATGTGTCCTTATGCTCTTCTTGTTGTCATCACATTCTCAGGGCAATGGAGGACACATAGACCATGGATTTACACTTGGGTTTGGTCTTTAAACTTGGGAGTCTGATTTGTTTGACTTACATGTTTATATATCTGTATGTTCTTATTTATATGTTTCTGATTTATATGTTTAAGTAATAATCTTTCATCTAAGGGGAAACTTGAAACCATTTTGCCCACCATGTATTGCTCTCTTTACTATTCGAGTGGTTTATTTTAATGTGCAAATATTTTTTAACAAGATAGGATCCCAGTTGGTGATTCTATTTGTTTAATTTTAAAATTTATTTATTTATATTTGGTACATGGTTTTACTAGGAAGCTCTGACTCATAGTGATCCTTCTCACTATCTCAACCTCCCTAGTGCTGGTATTTGTAGATATGAGCCACCTGTCTTGGTTCAGTAGTTGGTACCTTGCACCTGGAGCCAGAGGTTGGTCCAGCATGTGCTACTGGGGATTGAACTTCGGTCTTTGCACTTGAGCAGGCACTTAGATCCCTGTATAACTACACTTTCATACATAGGAATTAGAATTCAAGCAGACACTAGGAACCTGCAGAGTCCTTTTCAGTCAGGCCAATGTCTACCAACTGCAGAGAAGCTTTGCTGAGCTTTGGTGGACCTCTTCTACCAGAAAGCCTTGCTAAGTGCTACATCATTCCTCCACGCTACTGAAAACCTTCCTAAACAATGCCTCAACAGTCTTCCACTACTGATGAAAACGGGTGATTATTTTGGCAAAAATGCCAAAATGAAGGAGTACACAGCAATTTGAGTCCTCCAGGACACCCAGGACAATCCAGCAAACAAGGTCGTAGAAGAACATGGAAGTCATATACTATAATACTTTGAAATTATAGCAGCTGAAGTACAGAAACAAGTGCAAAATGACATAGAGAAAATAAGATCTGAAATAATCTCTCAGCTCAGAAGGACAATGACAACAATCCTGAAACAAGTACTCAGCATATCTAAAGAAGACATAGATAAAAGCAGACAAGAACATAAAAGGGAAGGAAACATTGATAAAATAATACAGGAAATAATTAGAATGTATAAAAATGATTCAAACAGGTATCCAGGAAATTAAAAATTGCATTGAAATCTACAAAAACTGCTGGAACAAATCTGAAGATAGAATTGAATATAGTGGTACAACTAATGAATATTAAATGAAAAATCTCTTAAAACTAACCAAGATCCAGACAAAACAATTTGTCAAATACAAGATGAGACAAAGAAAATCAATATATGACAAATGGGTTTCAAGAAAACAGCAGGAGTCATTGCCAATGACATAAAAAGACTATTTGCAGAAGTAGTTGCAGAAAATTTCAGAAGCATGAAAAAAGAATCTGATATACAGTTAAGTGAGGCATATAGAACTCCAGTTATTCATAATAAAACAATTTGCACCTACACATGGTACTTAAGGTTTCATAAATTCTACAAAAGAGCAGAATATTAAAAGCTGTTAGATACAAGAAACAAATCGCCTACAATGAATTGTCCATCAGAATGACAGCATTTTCCTAAAAGCAAGTCATCAAATGAAGAAGAGCTTGGAGTGAAGTATTTCAGTTCTGAAAAAAACTACCTCTCAACTCAGATGGATGCAACCTACAAAACTATCCCTCAAATTCAATGGCAAGATAAGATTCTTACATGACAAAGGACAACTGAAGAAATTCATGGCCAACAAGCCAAGTCAAAAAGAGCAGTGAAAGGTATTTAAAAGAAACAGAAAGAGCCACAACTTCAACAACAATGACATAAAGGAACCACCAAACAGAAAGAGATTAAAAAGTGGAGATTCAGAACCTAGAGTAAGAAAATAAACATAATCCAATATATATCACCTATATCCGTCAATGTAAGTGCACTTAAACAACCAAAGGAAACAGACTGGTGAGTGGGTTAAGAAACAAAATCTATAATGTTCTTTAGACAAGAAACACTTTTACCTCTAAAGGAAGTTCATAGTATGCAAATCAAAGGAGGGAAACAACACTCCATGTGATAGGAACCCAGAGAAATCTATGGGTAGCTGTTCTGCTTGCTGATAAAATTAGCTGTAAACCAAGAATGATTGAAAGAGATGAAGAAGGTTACTACATACTTCTGAGGGGAAACTGCAAGAGGAAGAGATAAAAATCACATATGTGTATGTATCCATTGTTGGAATACATAACTCAATAAGATGACAAATTTTAATACACAAGAAAAACAAAGTGGACAATGGACAACACTACAATTGTATTGGAGAACTTTAGCGTTGGACTGTTACAAAGTCATAGATTGGCTAGGCTAAAACTCAGCAAAGAAATACAAAACTAAAATAACCATGTAAAGAAATGGACTTAGAGGTTATTCACAGAGTGCTTTACCCAACAACATCAGAACACAAATTCTGCTCAGCTCTATACACATCAAACATTCTCCAAAACAGATGACATACTAGTACATACAGCACGCTTAACTAAATGAAAAGAATATTATCCTAAGAATACCATATGATCATAGTTCAATTACACGAAATTATTCACAAAAACAACACAAGTACATGAAATCTAAATAACAAATTCCTGAAGAACCTTGAGTTAGAGATGACATTAAAGAACCTAAACAGTATTGAAAATTGAAATGCAGGTATACTTACTGGAACCTGCTGAATGCAATGAAAGGTGTCATTTTTCTTTCCGTTTTTTCGAGATTCTTGAGAGAAATTCTTGCTATACTGCCCAGGATGGCTGGGAGCTCACTTGTAGCTCAGGTTTGTCTCACAGTCACAATGATCCTACTATTTCAGCTTCCAGAGCAGTGGCATTATAGGCATGCACCACCATACCTGGCTGGAAACTGTCCTAAGAAGCAAATTTATAATAGTCAAATGGCATACGAGAAAAACAGAATAAGCCCAAAGTAAACTATGTTATGCTGCACCTCAAACTCATAGAATGTGAAAAGGAAGTCAGACCATGTATAAAGTAGGCACGAAACTGTACAGATTACAGATAAGAGGAGAAATTAATGCAATGAGACAAAGAAAATAATAGAAAGAATTGATGAATCAAAAATTGATTATTTAAAAGAAGAATATTGATAAACTCCTGAAGAACCGTATCAAAAATGTATAGGAAGGGGTCAGGGAGATGGCTCCATGGAATAAGTGCTTTCTTGGAAAATACAATGGCCAAATTCAATCCCCAGTTCTACATTATTTTTTAAATTAAATTATTAGTACATTTTGTATTAACAATGATAATGATAACATTTAACATTAGGAATTTGTGTGTATATATACTATATCTTGATTTTACCCAATACTTATTTCCACTTTATTAAAGGCTGTTCTTTCAGTATACCCCGACACAGCAGAGGGATGGAGCAACTCTCTCCATCCTCCTTCAGTGATCTTCATATCACTCATGAGGGATCTATATTTTGGGCTCTTCTAATACTAATTAACCCGCCAAAATTAAACTTCTAACATCATTGTATTTAGGCTTAGGTTCTTAAGAGGGATTATGAAGAAGGCCTCATCATCACTTTATATTGGGTCTTGTACATTTAGAAGAGAATCATGAAGTAAGTCTTTCACATAAGGACCTCTCTACTCCCCTTGCAGGCTGCTGCCCAATAACTACCAGCATTTTCTAGCCTTCATTTTTGCCATAGAAGAGATCAACAGGAGTCCTCACCTTTTACCCAACATAACTCTGGGATATGAGTTCCACAATTCCCTTTACAGTCACTGGAAAACATTGGAGAATTCCCTCCGTTTGCTGACAGGGCAGGATGAGATCCCCAATTACTCCTGTGGAAGAGAGAGCAAGTCAGTGGCGGTGATAACAGGAGCCTCATGGACAACAGCTACTCAAATTGGAAGCCTGCTGGAGCTCTACAAATATCCACAGGTGAGGGCAGTGGACAGAGAAGGGTAAAGCTGGGTATTTTGGTTGACACACTCAGGGAAATCAAGGAGCTAAAAGGATTAGTGCATCTTTCAAGTTATAATATTTTCATGCATTTAATACAGGACATAGAGGATCTATAGTTCTCACTACATAGATCAGACACATAGTGATCCTCCTGTTTTCACATCCCTAAGTGCTGCTGGGACTACAGGTGCGTGCCATCTCTGCTTGTCTCAATAGCCATCTAACTGAGCCCTGGGGCTGGGGAAGACACGGCAGGCTGGTGATCAAACCAAGGTCTGTGCGCTCTGCCTAAGCAGGTGTTTTATTCCACTAAGATATCAGGTGGGCCCTTCAAGATGTAACAGTTTAAAGAACAGGAATACAGACACATGGGTTAGTCATTATTTCCATGTTACAACAAGGAGAAAGAAAGAATGCAGTGAAATTCCCTAAAAGCACATACCTGATGAGTTACTTTCTAGGAATAACAATAAGCATTAAATTATTTCCAACTGTTCCTTAGTTTAAATAGGTTCTGATATTGTGATTTTATCAATAAATTTTGGAATATTATTTCAAATTCTTTTTCTTTAAGGTTTCCTTTGGCTCATTTGATCCTATGCTGAGTGACAATAACCTGTTTCCTTCTCTGTATCAAGTGGCCCCAATGGATGCATCTCTGGCCATTGGCATGGTTTCCTTGATGCTTCACTTCAGCTGGAGCTGGGTAGGGCTGATCATCACAGAAGGGCACAAAGGCCTTCAGTTTCTCTCAGATGTGAGAGCAGAAATGGACATGAAGAGAATCTGTGCAGCATTTGTGAAACTTATCCCAACTTCTCTTGGGTCGTATGTCTCAAATCTACTGTCTCTTGAAATCCTGACAAGTGAGACATCACTTGTGAGTGTTGTTGTCATTTACTATGAGAGTGGTGGTCTGAATGAAGTAAACTACAACATCGGGCAACATTTCATGACATGGAGAGTCTGGGTGACAAATGCACAATGGCAGGCAGACATGACTGGGACCAATTTCCTACTTGACTCATTCCATGGGACTCTCATTTTTTCAAATCATCATGAAGAGATTTCTGGCTTCAAAAATTTTGTGCAGGCAGTGAACCCTTTTAAATACCCAGAAGATACTTATCTCAATATGTACTGGTACAACAATTTCCACTGCTCATTCTCGGATTCTTGTGCATTGAAGAACTGTACAGCTAATGCTTCTCTAGCACGGCTCCCTGTGAATCGTTTTGACCCAGGCATGAGTGAGGCGAGTTACAACATATACAATGCTGCATATGCAGTGGCTCATGCCCTCCATGAGATGCTTTTTCAACATGTGAAAATCCCACCTGTGAGAAGTAAAGGAGTGAAGGAGTTTTATGCCTGGCAGGTAATGTATCTTCCTTTGGATAACACGGAATCCCATTAGGGTGTCTTTGTGATTTCTACATGCATTGCATTCACAAAGTTTCAATGCTTTCTACAAAAGTATAAAATGTTACATACCAGGTTAACTATTAAGGAGTCAAATCTCGAGCTTGGTAGAACTGACCCTCAACTGTGAAGCTTCTGTCAACCTTCAAAGTGATAGGCAAATTCACTGCTTTTCTTTAAGGATGACAAATTCCTGCTCACTTAGTGTTTTCAGGAAAAAGTAATCATTTTTCTTGAAATTATAAATAAACATTTGAAAAGTTTGTACGCATATTTGAACTGAAATTAATGTAAATTATAATTTGATTTATTTTATTAAACCTCTTTTAAATCCAAAAACTTTTTGTACTGATAAAAGGCTGGGAACAATCAGAGAGAAAATAAGTATTAAAGCTTAGATACCAAAGTTGTCTTTTGTCTAACACATCAGCTCACTATTTAAATAGTCCTGTATGAAACATTTTCTACATAAAGTGACATTTTAGGTATATTGTATTTTAGACTTCCATAGAGTTGTATTTTTTATGGTTCAGTAGATGTTAGTGATAACTTTGCATTACGGAAATGAAATAAGGTGAACTAGGTACTTTTCTACATTTGTGATTTCTGTCTTAATCATGGAGCCCTGCTCACCACAGGATGGTGTGTCTCTTTTAGCTCCACCCCTTTCTGAAGAATATTCAATTTAATAATCTTGCTGGAGACCAAGTGAACTTGGATGATGAAAGAAAGCTGCACAAGGGCTATGACATTCTCAATTTTTGGAATTTTCCTGAAGGCCTTAGACTGAGGGTCAAAGTAGGAATGTTTTCCCCACATTCTCCACTTGGCCAACAGCTGTCAATATCTGATGACATGATAGAGTGGGCCTCTACAATTACACAGGTATGTAGGAACTCACAACAATGCACATTGATAATCACAAACAAACTTATGTCAAATAGTTTGTGCTTCAGTTTTGATCATGAAATAGTCACATATGGAAAATGAATAACTTTTAATTGGAATACTTTATTTAGCAGCTTTCTAATGAATTGGAAAGAAACACATTTATATCACAATATTGTGTATATTGATATACTTCCTATAGTAAATTAAATATTGCACTTAATTCTACAATATTATGTGTATTTATATGGGGTAAAATTATTCCTCTAGTTTGAAGGTATCGTGAAATTCTACGAAGTTACCCATGTACATTTTTGTTCCTCCCAGAATCCTCGTTCTGTGTGCAGTGAAAGTTGCAATCCCGGATTCAGGAAATCCCCTCAGGAAGGAAAGCCTGCCTGTTGTTTTGACTGTAACCCTTGCCCAGAGAATGAGATTGCCAATGACACAGGTGAGCTTGATTTATGCAGAAATACTTCAGCTATATTGTATGCTTATTGATTCATCCAAAACACAGAAAATATCCGTTTGAAGACCTTAGTACTTAAAATTATCTTTCTTCCTAAAGTTTGACGTCTTTTGTTCTTAGCACCATTACCCATTAAAGTAGTTTGTCTTGAAGTGCACTCTGTTGTTCATTTCTTGGTTTCTTTCCTTTCCTTCTCTTCTTTTGGTTTCTTTCTTTCCATTGCTATGGAATGAGTCAAAGCTGCTCTGCCACCAAGCAGCAACGTCACACAGTCTTAACTTGACATTCTGAAATAAACACTGAGTTTCCTCAGCTGGTCTCTCACTTGTGCGCACCTTACAGCTTAGCTAGTATGTGACTTTTCTTCCCACACAACATTAACTTTTTCTGTTGTTGTTCTCATTCTCCTCCTGTTCCTCTTCCTTCTCTTCTCCTTTCTCCTCCTCTGCCTTCTCTCCATCCCTTTTTGTTTTCAGAACCGGGGATTGAACTCCGGCCCTTGCTCTTGCCAGGGAGATGCCTTTTCTACTGAGCCATTTCCACAGCCCCCTGTCCTGCCTGTTATATTCTTTGTGCTCTTCTGTGCAGAAGTCAAACTCAAAACTTTGCACTCTCCAGGCACAAAGAGTGGCACTGAGCTAAATCCTCACCCCATTATTTTCTAAGTTCCATATCTCACATGAAATTTGAAGCACAGTATCATTAGGTGCTAACATTTTTGCAATTTTCAAAGTACTTTTAGGTTGCTTGAAGAGGAGACCCAGTTTTTTTTTTTTTTTTTTTTTTTTTTTTTTTTTTTTTTTTTTTTTTTTTTTTTTTTTTTTTTTTTTTTAGTTTTCCAATACCTATTGCTTTTCTTGATAGTAGCGGGTGCTCCAGGAGATTTTATTTTATTTGTAACAGAGGTGATTCTTTGATTTAGATATTCTTACAAAACTATTTAGGTCTATTCATAGGGTTTTGTTCTCTCTGACTCTGAATACGTACATGAGAAGAGGGCACCAGCTATGTGGTTTATTTCAGCTCATTCACATAGCTGCAATTGTCACATGCATACAGTTGAGGAGGCTTCCTCCTTGTTATTATCTACCTTTTGAGAGAGTATCAAAGGCCTTTTACTAAGGCAATAGAATTATTACTGTGCAAGAAAAATGAAGGTCCAAATTTTATACTAGTACCAGAAGTGGTCAAAATCACAATTCCTCTTTGATGTCATATTCAAATAACCAAAATTTATATTCTGTGTCATCGAGCTTTACAGTTAAACTGGGGATAGAGATTGAGACATGGTTTAGAAAAGTTACCAAAATCCAAAACAGCAGATCTTTCGTGTGCCAAGATCAGAACTGTGGAAGTTCTTTACTGTGTAATATACCATGCTATGAGGAATTTGGCGTTGCACTTGGTGTTTTCTAGTTTGTGTTCTTCATGATTGCTGGTGGGTTCTTTCCTCAACCCAAAAGAATTACAATGCAGAGTTTTCAAAGAAGTCTGAGAAAATGCATTTACTAGAGAGCACCAGCAGAGAGAAACATTTACTTTAAAGCAAAAGCAAAGAGCTCCCAGTAGAGGGAGGGGACTCAAGTGACTTGGAACCAATGCTTGTGGCATAAGACAGTGATGGTAAATGTTTTAGAGCTTTCAGTGATGCAGACATTCCAGTATGGCCTGTCTATCGTAGGTTCACCAACTCTGGCCTAGGCAAATTTGTGCTAAAATAACTAGATCACAATCAAGGTTTGATCATTGCACGGTGTTACAAGTAGGAAAGTTTGACTTAGAAATGGGCTTCCAGGCTTTCAAAGTTTGCAGTGTTAAGTGTAACTTTAAAGACAGCAATGTTTGAAAAATTGTGAATAACTTTCTGGGCAAGAAATAAGAATTAACTGATAAGACCGTCATCACTTCCAGATCCCTGACCTTGGAGTTACCTCAACTCCCACTTTTTCTTGTATTTTCTTTCATCTTCTTTGTCAGAATGTGTCCCGCACTCCCATACTCTCCTGGGGCAGGTGAATCCTCTGATCTCCGATAGGGTCCTGTTCAATCTAACACACGTGACCTAAATCCAAGGTGCCTGCACAGTGGGCTCTTGCTTCATTCTCTCCATGTCTCTTTTTATTTTCTTATTTTTCTTAGGATGTTTTGAAGTCTGCTTTGATATTCTGCAAGAATGATTGTGCAGAGTAGCGTGTAGTTAATATGGGTATGGATATTAATAGAGCTTGTGGATTTGTTGCTTTTGCTTAAGTTGCCCAAAGACACAAACAGAGAATGAGGAGCCCAGTGGTATGAAGGCGTAGATGCCTATGGAGTATGAGATTCGGCTCATAACAATCTCTGGCTTATAGAAAAATCTCCAATTTAAGGAACATGTTTAATTAATTAATGTTATTTATCCAATGAATATTGAGTTATGGTAGGATCACAGTAGTGTGTATACCTCACCTACCAATTAAATCTGATGGCTTAGAATCAGTTTTGGGCTTGCAAAACTATAGTCTTATAATATGGGTTTACTTCACTCAACAATCTGTAATATTTTTCATACATGTCATTTCCAGGATCTTAACAGATGTTTTTTTTTTCCTAAATAAGTAATATTGTATTACATTAATACCAAGGGTGTGACATTTAGAACCTTTTACAGAAATAGATGTATTTATGCTTTCTGTGAATAGAAAATTATTTTAATGAATTTGCTAAAATTACAGGGAGAAAAATAAGTGCATTTTCAATATACCAAACGAAAATGGACAGCATTAGTTGGAAGTTATTTATCTACATTCTTTTATTTTCTGTCTATAGTAACAAAGGAAAAGGCACATGTACAAAGTCATGAGTATCTGTGATTATTATAATGCTCTGAGAATATTGGGAAAGATTTGGAAGTTGGATCTTAGACTATGAAATAGTTTGACTTAATTATATCCTTGGTGAAATGTAAAAGAACATACAAACGTTTTGGAAATGTATCTCAGAGAATGTATCTTCAATAAAACCTCCAGTATTACAAAGTCAAAATGAAAATGAAAGGGGAAAACAAGGAAGACAATTTGGCTTTATAAATCCAATGATGCTCCTGGTGTGTGTGTGTGTGTGTGTGTGTTTGTGTGTGTGTGTGTGAATAAGAAAGGAAAAGCTTGAACTAATGACAATTTTAATTTCTCCCAGATGTGGAGCAGTGTGTGAAATGCCAAGATCACCAGTATGCCAGCATTCAGAGAGATCGCTGTCTTAAAAAACTTGTGACTTTTCTGTCCTATGAAGACCCCCTGGGGAAGGCTCTGACTAGCACCGCCCTGAGTCTCACTGTCCTCACAGTTGCTGTTCTTGGGCTCTTTGTGATGCACCGAGAAACTCCCATCATCAAGGCAAACAATCGGGCTCTCAGCTACACCCTGCTCATCTCCCTCACCTGCTGTTTCCTCTGCTCCTTGCTCTTCATTGGCCGGCCCAACACAGCCACCTGCATCCTGCAGCAGACCACATTTGGACTTGTGTTCACTGTTGCTGTTTCCACTGTCTTGGCCAAAACCATTACTGTAGTGCTGGCTTTTAAGGTAACTGCTCCAGGCAGGAGGATGAGACAGTGGCTGGTGTCAGGGGCACCAAACTACATCATCCCCATCTGCTCCCTGATCCAGCTCACTCTCTGTGGAGTCTGGATGGGGACAAATCCACCCCACATTGACACAGATGCTCACTCTGAGCATGGCCACATTATCATTCTGTGCAGCAAGGGCTCCCTCACTGCCTTCTACTGTGTCCTGGGATACCTGGGCTCCTTGGCCCTGCTGAGCTTCACTGTGGCTTTCCTGGCCAGGAACCTGCCTGACACCTTCAATGAAGCCAAGTTCCTGACGTTCAGCATGCTGGTGTTCTGCAGCGTGTGGGTCACCTTCCTGCCTGTGTACCACAGCAGCAAGGGGAAGGCCATGGTGGCCATGGAGGTCTTCTCCATCTTGGCCTCCAGTGCAGGGCTGCTTGGCTGCATCTTTGCCCCCAAGTGCTACATCATTTTGTTGAGACCAGAGAGAAATTCTTTGTATGTGCTCAGAGATAAGTCACATTTTGTAAGGAATAAGCCTTTTTGAGTTGAGTATATGTTTTTTTTGAAACATATGTAGGATCCAAGTCAAATATATATCTTTTGTTCTGTGATATTGGATTATTACGTAGAACTTACTTCCACAAACAAATCACTATGATTTCTCTAATAAGTTTTAAAAATTAAGTTCATTTTAAAAATTTACATAGATATAATAACAGTCAACATAGGGCATTTGTACCTGTACATGATGTTTCTTGATTGCTCTTTTATTCTCACAAGCCTACTCTTTCTTTAAGCTACTTCTGCCTCAGTGTTCACAAAAGAGAGTCTTTTTTTTCCATTCTCCTCCCTACCTTCATCACCTTGTACCTTCCTTATTATAAAAACTTTGCTCCCATTTTATCCTTTTTTTGGTCATTTTGCTTCTTTCCCCTCACTCCTCTCTTGTTTCGCTTCCCAGAAATATTTTCTTGGTATTTCATAGTATCTAATATAAAATTATTCCTTAGTTAAAGTTTTGATTTCTCACAGCAGAGAAATAATGTGATACTTGCACATGTGCAGCAAATTTAGTTCAGTTAATTTTGAAGTCTCAAGGTGGATCCATTTTCCTAGAGCTGTCTTAAATTTATAGTTTTTATGGTTTTATCCATTGCATAAAACAACCACATTTCCATTAATCATTTGTCAGTATATGGGCATTTGTGTTGTCTCCAACGTTTAGCTATTGTAAACTGTGCTAAAAATAAATAAAATAATAAAATAATCTGTACTACTACAAGTGCAGGTGAATATATATATTGCTGTGAATCGATGCTTTTAATTCTTTTGGTAAGGTACCAAGAATGAGAAGAAGCTAGGTGAAATACAGCCTCTCGTTTGAGTTTTTTTGAGAAATCTTGACACTGATTTCCAAAGTGTTTGAAGCAGACTACACACCACGAACAGTGGAGAAACTTTCCTTTACCACACAGCCCCACCAGCATTTGATGTTAGTTGATTTTTTTTTTTACAATAGCATTACAAGTGAACTCTTCATTACATGCAAATATTTTTGTATAATATACTAAAAATAGAAATCATTGGTTTAAAAAATCAAAGAAGACATATATTTGTGAAAGATACAATATTAATTCAATTCTAACTGACACACAGGCTCAAAAAAATATTATACAAATTTCAGTATAGCTATCAAGATCAATGGAACAGAACAGGGTCCTGAAAGAACCACAAAAACACAGTCTATAACTGACATTGTATTGTTTGATTTCGTTTTACTTATTTTACTACAGTTCATTTCTATATTTATCATAAATAATCCAGAAACCACAGTATACTTCCACACATCTAGTGATGTCCGCTAGTGTTTAATCTTTTAAGACAAGTTGTACCCGGGGTAAGGATAGATTGAGGGAATCAAAGTCATATGGGATGTCAAGTTCTCTAAAATGGCTCAGAATCCACTTCCTCAGAGCAAGCTATATCTAAAGGTTTTAAACTTCAGATATATCTGTGTGATTGCTTGTGCTTTGTGGAAATAAATATGGCTCATCTATCAATAATATTATATCAATTCAGGAAATAAATATACTTGTTTCACATCGTATCATTTCAATAGTTTATGCTATCAGACTTCTAACCAAAGTTGATCGGCAAGAATTTTTGACAAGGGGCGCGCACTTCCGGTCTTTGTGGCTGGCCCCTCGGGTCTGCAGCTTGGGCCCCGGCTGCTGCTGGCTTCGCGTCTTTTTCAGCCTAACAGTCCTCACTCAAGACAGAGCCATGGCTCCAGTATCTGTTCTGGAAGTTTAATAAATACCAATTGGGACCAAATGGTGAAAGAAGAGATTGTGAGATCCTGGACCACATACATTACAAACAAAAAAAAAAAGAAAGAAAGAAACAAGAAAGAGGAAATTGATTATTCAAACTGAAGCACAGAAACCAGTTGAACTGAGTTTTCGCTAAGCTGTTTTAGTCCAGAATGGCTAAGGATTCCAGTGTGATTTCAACTCTGATACCTCAAGATCATCAGGAACAAGGATTAATACTAGTGAAAATAGAAGATAGCTTTTCCTGGGGTCCAAAATTTAAACAGAATGGGGATACCCAATCCTGCCAAGAACTGTTTCGACAGCAGTTCAGAAAGTTTTGCTACCATGAGACACCTGGGCCCCGGGAGGCCCTGTGCCGACTCCAGGAGCTGTGCTACCAGTGGTTAATGCCAGAGTTGCATACCAAGGAGCAGATCCTAGAACTCCTGGTGCTTGAACAGTTCCTGAGCATCCTACCTGAGGAGCTACAGATCTGGGTTCAGCAGCAGAGTCCAAGAAGTGGTGAGGAAGCTGTGACCCTGTTGGAGGATTTGGAGAGAGAGTTTGATGATCCAGGACAGCAGGTCCCAGCTAATCCACAGGGACCAGCAGTGCCGTGGAAGGAGTTGACATTTCTTGGAAGCTCCCAAGAGGCATCAAACATCCAACTTCAGCCTTTAGAGACACAGCTGAAATCCTGGAAATCTTGCCTTTCCTCTAGAAGTGACTATGAGAACAGTAAGACAACTGCAAAGGAGAAGATGTCAAGAGAAAAAGCAGAGGAACCCTCTCAGGAATCTTCATTTGGAGGAATTGCTGAGCATGAAGGCAACTTAGAGTGGCAGCGAAGAAGTGCTATGGGTGAGAAATTAAGACGATCCCCTCCTGAAAGAAGCAGTTTTAGGCAAGTGATTGTCACACATA
>PVKA01025252.1:0-33173 GCA_004027165.1 Ctenomys sociabilis
CCCGGCAGCCGAGAGACTGCAGGAGGAGCCCAATGAACCACCAGGCCAGGAGACGCTTCCTTTTCCCAAGTTCTCTTGGACTTCCAACAATGCCAGTGCCTTGCCAGGCATGGTGGCCCACACCTGTAGTCCCAGCACTCGGGAGACTGAGGCAGGAGAAATGTTGCAAGTTCAAGACTAGCCTGAGCTACAAAGTGAGTTCAAGGCCAGCCTGAGCTGCATAGTGAGAGCCTGTCTAAAAAAGAGGAGAGAAAGAGAGAAAGAGAAAGACAGAAAGAAAGAAAAATGAAAGAGATTATCTTTATGCAGTTCAAGCTCACCTTAAACTCAGTTTGTAGCCCAAGCTGGTCTCAAATTTGCAAAGATCCTCCTGCCTTTGCCTCCCCACACCTGCGATTACACATGTTCACCACCACCATGCCAGGGATGACTTATCTCAAAAAGAAAAAAGAAAAAAGCCAGTGCTGCTATTCACTGGCTGATTCATTTTCACAGACCGGACCTCTCCAGACCAGTAGAGAGTCTTCTGCAAAAAGAAGAGGACCAGGGGCCTGGGCACGACGACGACCCGGCCTAGAACCTGGGTTCCCAGCTTCCTGGCTCTCTGCAGCCCTTCCCCTGCACCTGAGCCGCTGCTCTCACCTGGGGAGCCAGCGCCTGGCTCAGGCCCTGCTATCAATGAGGTAGATCTCTTCATGTCTTGCACCGAAAGTGCAACTAGAGAACTGCAGTCCACCCCATGGGTCCCAGGATGATCTCAGAACCTCCAGTGTGGGCCAGCGGGACAGCTCAGTGGTCTAAAGTGCTTGCTTATGCAAGCTTACCCAAGCACAGGGACAGAGGTTCGACACATGGCACCATATGCCACAAACCAGCCAGAGTCTAGGCGAGGTGGTGCATGCCTGCAATCCCAGTGCTAGGGACCCTGAAAGCAGGAGTATTTCCATGAGTCTTAGCTGCAATCGCGAGGCCCTATAACAGCCAAATACATTAAAAAAGCAAACAAACAAAAAATTCACAAATAAAAAGAACCCTCCAATGTGATGTAATGGAAATACTATAGCTACCAACCTATGGGGTCCAAGGTCATGAGGTTAAGATAGGAAACTGTATTTTTTTTTTTGTCTTTTTTTTTTTTTTTTTGAGACAGGGTCTCACTGTGCAGTTCAGGCTGGCCTTAAGCTCACTTTGTAGCTTAGACTGGTCTCGAACTCACAACAATCCTCCTGCCTCAGCCTCCCGAGTGCTGGGATTACAGGCCTGTGCCACAATGCCCGTCTCTGAGTCACCTTCCTGTCCAGGCACTGGGCTCACGGAGGTGTGTGCCCAGCTTAACATTACACCCTTGCTTGAGTTTTCTTTGTCTTTGTGAGACAGGGTCTCACTGTGCATACCAGCCTACCATCAAATTTACTGCAACCTTCTTGCCCCAGCCTCCTGAATGCTGGGATTACAGCCATGTCCCACTGTGGATGGCAAAGGGACAATTTGCCTTCTTTCTTTCTTTTTCTCATTTTTCTTTTGGTATGGGAAGTAGAACTGAGGACCTTGTGCTTGCCAGGTAGGTGCTGTGCTATTTAGCTATCCCCTGCTCCCATCCTCTTTCTACTTGTCTATCTTTCATTTTATTTTTTTTTATTATTTATTTTTTTTTTTTTTTTTTTTTTTTTTTTTTTTTTTTTTTTTTTTTTTTTTTTTTTTTTTTTTTTTTTTTTTTTTGTCTTTTTTGAGACAGGGTCTCACTGTGCAGTTCAGGCTGGCCTTAAGCTCACTTTGTAGTTCAGGCTGGTCTCGAACTCACTAACAATCCTCCTGCCTCAGCCTCCCTAGTGCTGGGATTACAGGCATGCGCCACCACACCCAGCTATCTTTCATTTTAAAATTTTATTTATTTATTTAGTATTTAGGGCAGGGTCTCAGGGTCTGCAGGGTTTCACTCTATAGATTGGACTCAGAGTAATCCTCCTGTCTTCAGCCTCCCAAGTGCCATCACGCCCAGTCTCCATCATGTCTCAGCCTTCCGCAGGGGCGGGGCCAGCATGGCGCACTGGGGATGGGTCCCTGGCAGCCGCACTCTGCCTGAGCAGGCACTTTGGTCTGCTTAGCTGTCTGGCCGGCCCTGTTTATCTTTCTTTCTCCTTTTCCAGTACCAGGGATTGAACTCAGGACTTTGTGCTTGCCAGGCAGTCACTTACTCCTCTGAGCTATATCCCCATCCCCAGCCCCTTCCTTCCTTCCTTCCTTCCTTTCTTGGAACCAAAGATTGAACTCAGGCCCTTGCGCTTGCCAGGGAAGAGCTTATTCCACTGAGCCATTTGCCTGGCCCCTCTTTCTCTGTCCTCCCTCTCTTGTTTTTTTTTTTTTTTTTTTTTGAGACATGGTCATGCTATGCAGTTTAGGCTGGCCTAAACTCTGTAGACTAGGCTGGTCTCACAAATATACAATGATCTTCCTGCCTCAGCCTCTGCACGCTGGGATTACAGGTGTGTGCCACCACACCCAGCTGTACTTAGTTCTTCCACCAAATTCCCACCACTGGAAGGAAACCACGAAGGCTGAGACGATGGCTCACCCTGTACACCACATCTTAAGTAATGAAATATCACAGCACACCCGTCAGTGCATAGTTATTATGTACCAGCTAAAATTTTTCAGAACTTTTCAGCCCGGGCTACTTGGTGAGTTCAAGGCCAGGCTGAGTTACAGAGCAAGATCCTGTCTCAGAAAGACAAAAAATAAAAAATAAAATAAAATTGGGGCCAGGGAGATGGCTCAGTGGAATAAGCACTTCCCTGGCAAGTGCAACCCCTGAGTTCAATCCCCAGTTCCGTAAAACAATAAAAATAAAAATTGGGCTAGGGAAGATGGCACACTCCTGTAAGCCCAGCACACTGAGGCTGAGGCAGAAAGATCACCACAAGTTCGAGGCCAGCCTGGGCCACACAGTGAGACTTTGTCTCAAAGAGAAATAATGAATTATTTTCCTGTGTATCAGGGGAGAGCACAGATGACCCTTAGGGAGGAGATAATAAACACCTGGGGGTTTGCCTCCTGCAACTAACTGACTGCTGGCCTTGTCTAAACTCTGGCAGGGGAAGGAAGACCACAGAGGAACTGAAGCAGAGCTGGCCCAGAACGGAACTGCCCTGACTCACCAGTCCCCTAACCACAGTTTCAGAAGCCCTCTGAGGAGAAGCAATCATTTGCTTAAACTGCCTCTAGCTCACTTTGTAGCCCAGGCTGGTCTCCAGCTCACAAGGATCCTCCTGCCTCCGCCCGCCCAGGAGTGCTGCAATGACAAGAGTGTGCCCCACACCCAACTTCAAGAAAATACTTTGTGCTACATGAAATAAACTAGGCATGGAAAGAAAATTCTAACCGGATCTGTCTCTCTTTTATTGAATGTGAACAGCTGAACTCAGGAAACAGAGTAAAACTATGGTTACCAGGGTCAGCGGAGGCAGGGCTGGGATTGTGTGTGGTAGTCAGAGACACAATGCTTTAGCTAGACATAGGAGTAAATTCAAGAGGTTTGTTGTACAGCGTGGAAGCTGCACTACAATGCATCCTAATGAGATTTATCCCTGTGTGTAAGCTGGGCGGTTTGGACAACTGTACTGCGCATTTCTGCTGGTCTATGGAAAGGAGCAGATAATGCTTAATTTGTTTCACCTCCTTTTTTTCAATTGCCTGTATTTTTTCTCTTCTTAATTTCTTATACTTTTCTTCGTCTTCCAATTTTACATGCATAGGTTTGGTAATATGAATGACTGACTGGAAGACAGCAAATACTGCAAAGTCTATATTACTCTGTTAAGTGAAATTCTATGTCACTTGTAATTTTTTCTGTTTTAATTTTCATTTGTGGTCTCTTTAAAAAAAAAAAAAAAAAGCAACACTGTATCCTGTTGTCAGACATCTGGAGTGGCTGTATGTGTCCTGACCACAAGACACGGTTAGCATGTAAGAAGCTGCAAGCAGCCGTACCGCAGGGCGCCTACCTGGAAGCATTACACTATGTGCCATAAATAGGCACAGTTTAACGTTGGGGGGGGGGCCTGGGGAGATGGCTTAGTGGAATAAACACTTCCCTGGCAAGCGCAAGGGTCTGAGTTCAATCCCCAGTTCTGCCGTAAATGAATAAATAAAGTTGTGGGGAAAACAGTAACCGCAGCACTTGGGAGGCTGAGGCAGGAGGACCACTGCTGGACTATGTGGTGAGTTTTAGGTCAGTTTAAAGCACATAGTGAGACCCTGTCCTCAAAAAGAAAGCCGACAAATAAGTAAATGTGTGTAAAGATGATGACTGTACCCCAATATTACTACCTCTAAAATAAAGTAATAGGCTGGGGTGCCCGGCAGGTGGAAGGTTCTGAGTTCAAGTCCCAGTACATAAACGAAATAAGTAGCCCTGAGTCTCTTCTGACTTCTTGTCCAGTTCATAGCTGAAGTCACCCTGTCCATGTCTGTTCCCAGAATGTGCGTCTTCCGGGTTCCGGAGCGTCTGCTCTGTGATCCTCACCCTGCTCCTAATTCAGCCTCGGCTCAATTACCGTTGTCATTCGGGGACACGTGCCATTCCCCTCACTGCCTCCAGAGGGCGCCCATGGCCCACCGGAGCCTGCTCAGGCCCAAATTCCAAGAGCCTGGAGTCACAGCGGTCAGCCTGCCTGGGTGGAAAGGGCTTTTCTGTTAGAAAAGAGAGATGCATTTTCTGACGACTAGCACAGAACGGTGACCACAGGCAATAATACTAATTTTGTGTTTTTGAGACAAATTCTCATTCTGTAGCCCAGCCTGACCTTGAACTGCAAGAGATCCTCCTGCCTCAGCTTTCCAAGTGCTGGGATAACAGGTGTGTACCACCATGACTGCCCCCATAATAATGCAGATTTCAGCATAACTAAGCAGCAGTTCCAAATGTCTGCGCACAGGAAAATGATGAGAGGTTGTGGATAAGTTTATTAGTTTTATCGCACTGTAACCCATAAGAGTAAATGACCATGATTTGTCAATTTAAAATGATAATAGGGGGCTGAGGACATGGCTCAGTGGAATAAGCGCTTCCCTCGCAAGCGCAAGGGCCTGAGCTCAATCCCCGGTTCTGCCAAATATAAAAGCATAACTTGGCACACCACTTGCCTGGCAAGGGTGAGGTCATGATTTTGATTCTACTCCTGATACCTAAAACAATAGCAGCAAAATATTAGCCAAGCAAAGTGGTGAATGACTCCAAGACTATAATCTCAGTATTCAGGAGGCTGAAGCAGGAAGATTGCCTGGACTTTGAGGCCAGCCAGTACAGGGTCTATGGTCTCACTACACAGACCAGACCCCTACTAACCCTCCAGTTTTCAGTCTCCCAAGAGCTAGAATTATAGATGCCTCCCAAGTGCTGGAATTACAGGTGTGTGCCACCATGCCTAGTCTCATTCGAGGGGTCTCATTGTGCCCCAGGGGTGGGGCAGGCAAGACACACCAGGGATCCAACCTGGATCCTGCACTTGCCTGAGCAGTCACTTTAGGCAGGATGCTGTCTCTGAACTAATTAACGTTTAAACTTTTGGGTTGTTTTTTTTTTTTTTTTTTTTTTTTTTTTTTTTGACAGAACTGGGGATTGAACTCAGGCCCTTGCACTTGTCAGGGAAGCATTATTCCACTGAGCCATCTCCCTGGCCCTCTGTTTTTGTTTTTGAGACAGGGTTTCACTATATAGTTCAGGCTGATCTTGAGCTCTGTAGCCCAGAATGGCCTCTAACTCTTGGTGATCATCCAGCCTCAGTGTCCACAGAGTAGAACCTACAGGCATGGGCTACCATGCCCAATTAAAACCAATATTAATTAGGGTTTTTTTTTTTTTTTTCTTTTTGGGGACAGGGCCTTGCTATGCAGCTCAAGCTGGCTTTAAGCTCACTTTATAACTTAGGCTGGTCTCCAATTTGCAGTGATCCTCCTGTCTCAGCCTCCCAAGTACTAGGCTTTTAGCTGTGTACCACCATACCTGGTTTAAACCAATTTGTGTGTGTGTGTGTGTGTGTGTCTTTTTGAGACAGGGTCTCACTATGCAGTTCAGGCTGGCCTTGACCTCACTTTGTAACTCAGGCTGGTCTGAACTCACAACAGTCCTCCTGCCTCAGCCTCCCCAGTGCTGGGATTACAGGCCTGAGCCACCACGCCCGGCTAAACCAATATTAATTTACAGCTGAATGGGCTGGCATACACCTATGAGCCTGTGTCTGAGCCTAGGAGTTCAAGAAGAGCAGTGTGAGCAGTGGAATGCGTCCACCATCCACATTTATATCTAAATTTCTTTTTCTTTTCTTTGTATTTTTAGGGAGGGCCTACAGGGTGTTCAGGGTCTCATTACTAGATCAGACTCATAGTGATCCATCTGTTTACAGCCTCCCAAGAGCTGGGGTTATAGGCACATAGGTGCTTTAATCTGCTGAGGTATGGGGCCAGGGAGCTAGCTCAGTAAAATAAGTGCTTCCCTGGCAAGCATAAGGGCCTGAGTTCAATCCCTGGTTCTGTACCCCCTCCAAAAAAAAAAAAAAAATCTGCTGAGCTATTTGGCCGGCCCTCTAAATTTCAAAAAGGAAAAAATTCCCATTATAGATGCAAAGTGAAAATGATATTTTGGGTCCTGGTGTTTTGTTTTGTTTTGTTTTTGTACTGGAGATCAAACCCAGGACCTTGCACTTTCTAGGGAGCTGCTTATGCTGCTGAGCTGTCTCCCCAGCCCTTTGTTTTATTTTGTATGTGGCAGAGTTTGGGCCATGCAGGCAAGGCTAGACTTGAACTCATGCTCAACCTCCTGCCTTGGCTTCCCAAGTGCTGGGATTACAAGTCTGTGCTGCCTTGCTCAGCTCTGAAACTTGGGTGTCCTAGAGTGTGTGAGCCTAAGCTAGCATTCAGATTCCAGCAGTGAGGTTTATTTTAAGAGTTCAAGGATGATTTATATTAGGAAACCATCAGTGAAATTTATTGTAATAACAGAGCCAAGTAGAAAAATTTTGACAACTATATATTTGCTGCAAGGGTACTTGACAAAGTTTAGTACCTGTGTGTGCTTTTACAAAAAAGCACAGGATCAACAGGAATTTATGATTGTCACTGCTGTCTCTGGTCCTCCAGAGCATGGGCTCCAGCGGGACTCTACCCTCCCGAATCTCAGGGAACCCTGCATGGGGCCCTGGCATCAGGAGCTCTGCTAGGGACCTGGAGATGTGGTCCCCAGGCCCTGCTGACACGTGTGGGAGCTGGACCGGATGTATTATGAAGTCGGAGCCTCTGGGGATGTAGTTCAGCACAAAGGTCTTGGACTCAAGCCTAGTGCTGGGAAAGGGGGAGGAGTGACAAGGAAGAGGAAGAGAAGGAAGAGGAGGAGGAGGAGACACCAAGGCCTCCAGCCCCCCTCCCCATGCGCCCCCAGGGTCTGGGATTGGTGACTCACTCCATTTTCCTGGGCTGTAGCACCACCCCTGCACTGGCTCGGTACTCAGGAAGAGCTCTGACCCACCAGAGCCACCAGCCAGGGACCCCACACCAGCGGCTCCCTGAGACCAGCAGTGTGGGGAGCACAGTGTCCTGCAAGGGTGGGGCCCCCTGACCGAGTCACTTTCCTCTGCACCCCACCTGGGGCTGGCTCAGGCCTCCCAGCAGTGCTGAGCTCTGACCTCTTAAGGACCCTCAGGCCACATCCGGATCTCTGCCACTGCCTGGAAGTCTGGGCAGGGAGGTGTGAGGGTGAAGGCTTGTTGGCAGGGTCATTAGCAGCTGTGGCCACAGCCCAGCGGGCTAGCTGGGGTGACATCCAACCCAAGGGACAGTCCCCGGCATTGCCAGGCTGCCTGCTGCAGGCCTGAGCCTGCCTCTCCGGTACTCCCTCCAGGCCTGGCAGGTATGCTGTCCTGCAGACAGAAGCCCAGGGGACACCAGCTGTCCCTGCCCAGAGAAGGGCCCCCAGGACTCCTGCATGGTGGCCAATGGCTGAGAAGGACTTCTAGGCCCAGCAGGCAAGGAGCACCCTCCCCTCGGGTGACAGAAGGTATCTGTCAGCCTCGGCAGAGCAGGCTGAAGGCCTCTTGAAGGCGTAGGTTGTGCCTGGGGGCTGCGGAAGGAAACGGATTGGATTTCCAGAGCTCCAGCTGAATGTGCTCCACACATTGGAAATAAATCAAGTCTCCAATCCCAGCAATCTGGAGAAAGTATGGCAAATTCAGATAATGCTGCAATGCGCATATTTTTGAAAGGGATTAGGAAACTTTACTAAAAGGAAAAATTTCCAGTATGTATATAACAGTATTTTGTTTTGTTTTGTTTTTTGGAGGGCAGGGTCTTGCTATGCTGGTCTTGAACTCACATATAGCCCAGGTTGGCCTTGAACTTACAGCAATCCTCCTGCATCAGTCTCCTGAACAATACAGTTACAGGCACCCACCTCCATGGCAGGCTCAGAACACCATTTTAAATGAGAAGGCCAGGATATACAACAGTGTACAGGATATTGCTTTTCTGTATGAAAAAGTAATATGTATCCCCATTTCACTGTGTTTGTGTCACACTGTAAACATATACAAACGGGGTGTGGTGGAGTACACCTCTGACCCTAGTACTCAGGAGGCTGACGCAGGAGGATCTCTACAAATTTGAGGCGAGCCAGAGCTACATAGCCAGACCCTGTCTCAAAAACAAAAAAACAAAAAAAATGAAAGAAAAGAAAGGGCCAGTAAGATAGCTCAGTAGACCAAGTGCCTGTTTAGGCAAGCACAGGGACCAGTGCTTGATCCCCTGTGATGTATGCTGTGTTGGCTCCACCCCTGGGCACCCTGAGCGGGCAGGGGACAGAGTCCAGGCATGGTGCTACAGTAATCCCAGCCCTGTGGAGGCTGAAACAGGAGGATCACTACAAGTTGGAGCTGTGTAGTAAGACTCTATACCAAATACATTAAAAAAAAACTGAAAAAACTAGTGAACTTCCCTAGCCTTTCAAGGCCAGGGAACACTCAGGACCTAGGAGAACCTGCATTGCAATATCATGTGATTCAGCTGTGCTTCAAGTTTTCGGATCAAGGAGATTATGGCGCCACATAGGAATGCGAATGATGATGTAGAGTGTGCCTAAGGAGAGTCCCACGGAGAGAAACCTTTCTCTCAGGCGTCCACAGAGTAAATTGGTCAAGCAATGGCCGTGACTCACCCACATGGCTGACACTGACAAGGGATCTACAAAGTGGGTTACAGAAAAAACCCGCAGGGCACCTGACTGACCTTATCTGATACAGAAGTTACATTTCTTGTTATATAGGTCTCACTTTATCTTGGTCTTAACCATCCAGCAGAAAAGTATAAAAACGAGGTATAAAAAGTAAAGCCATATTAATATACTGAGGGGTGAAAGGCTCAAGTCAACAACCTCCGCCGATAACCCACTACTATTGTGTACTGCTGGACTGTGCTGGATTGTTTTGCTGAATTCATGCACCTATAGTATTTGGTCTAACGCAACTTTTTTTTTTTGTCTGAACTGGAGATTGAACTCAGGCCCTTGCACTTGCCAGGGAAGCATCTATTCCACTGAGCCATCTCCCCGGCCCCTGGACCTATAGTATTTAGATACCAATGGAATACCCATCTCTCACAGGACAAAACAAAAAAAGAGGATATAAAGGAAGGCCCATTTTGTATTTGTGTACTGGTGGTGTTTGGACAGGATATCCTGTTTGCTTGTGGGTTTTTTTTGTTTGTTTGTTTGTTTTTGTGGAACCCAGGATTGAACTCAGGCCCTTGTGCTTGCCAGGGAAGAGCTTATTCCACTGAGCCATCTCCCTGACCCCTGCTTCTTGTTTCATGGATAGCCACTAGGAAGATAGCAATAGACAATGTATTGGTTATAAAAAAATAAATTTTAAAAGCAATAAAAAGTACCAGTGAACTTTGTGAGCTTTGTTTATTTTTGCTTTCTTTGCTTTGTTCTTTTGACAGTCCACTGATGTGTGAGAATGAGTTCAGACTGGCCTTGAACTCACTAGGTAGTCAGGCTGGCCTTGAATTCTTGTTCATCTTTCTGCATCCTCCTTCCTCAGCCTCCCAAGTGCTGGTTTACAGGCATCCACCACCTCCCCAAGTCCCTGGTGACCTTCAAAAGAAGGAGCACCAGGAAGTATGTGCTAGGGAGTGGAACTTCTTGCTTGCAAGTGTGAACACATGGCTACACTGTCTGTTTAGTAGTACCTCCAAGGGCTGGGACATAACTCAGTGGACTAAGCGTCAACTTAGTCAAGTGCAGGCACTGGGGTTCGGTCTCCAGAAGCACAGGCAGTGAAGGCCCTGCCCCCAGGCACACGGAGCTGGCCACCAAGACCTGGCGTAGTGGCCCACGCCTGTAATCCCAGCACTGGAGAGGCTGAAAACAGGAAGATCACTATGAGTCTGAACTGCATAGTGAGACCCTGGACCAAATGCTTAAAAAAAATCATATATCCATACAAGCACTGCATGACTCAGTACACAAAGGCAGCATGTCACCATCAGGGTGTGCAGCGAGGTGAGCATGCAGGCTCTGTGCCCGTCCACCAATGGACGAGTATTTCTGGAAAGACCCAGAAGAATGGCTATTATGCAATGTCTATTTCTGGAGTGATCCACAGTAAATCAGCAAAGGCAAAAGAGAAGAGATCTACTGACAACTGGGAAACGGGGACAGAGGAGACTTCACACGCCACCTTTAAATACATGACCAAGCCGAGCGCTTAGCTGAGCGTGTATTTGACAAACTATTTATAATCTGCACGCACAGTCCCCTGATGACAGATGAATACAGTAGCCACCCCCAGCCACAGTTTTGCCTTCTGAGGATTCAGTTACCCGTGGTTAACTATAGCCTGAGAATACTAAGTGGAAATTTCCAGATATCAGCCATGCTTGTGTTTTATCTTGGTTTGGGCTTTATTAATTAATTAATGGATAAAAGGGCTTCACTACACAGCTCAGATTCACAGTGATCCTCCTGTCTCAGCCTCTTAGTGCTGGGATTATGGGCATGTGCCACCATGCCCAGTTCTGGGCCAGCACTGCATGCCAAGGGTTCCTGGACCAGCACAGCATGCAGTATACAGTACTGGGGATTGAGTCTGCATCTTTGAGCTTGCCAGGCAGGTGCTTAGACAGCTGAGCTATCTCCCCAGCCAGCTCTGGCTTTGTGAGAAAGTCTCCCTATGAAGCCCAGGCTGGGGCCAACCAAGTAGCCCAGCAGATTAAAGCGCCTGAAAGCAGGCACAGACACAGGGGCTGGAGGTTCAATCACTGGGCCTGCCATGCCGGCCGCACCCCAGGGGGCTGCCGAGATGGCAATTGACACTGAGAGTGGTGGCACGGGCCTGTAATCCCAGCTCTTAGGAGGCATTAACAGGAAGATCACTGCAAAGGTTTAGTAGTGAGACCCTGAACACTCTGTAAACTCTTACCAAAAATAAGGAAAAAAAAAAAAAGCGTGGAGAGCCTCCTGCCTCAGGGTGAGCACGCTGGGACCAGGGAAACCAAGCTTCCTCCCCGCCTGTCCCTGCCACATGCTGTACCGGCTGTTCACCTGGGACACCAGGTCAGCTGCAGCCTCAGTCATCAGATCCCTGGTCCTTGTGGTCCTGAAACCTTGAACCTACGCAGCTCTTTGAAAGCTCAAGGCTTGACAAAGGGATGCTGCCTTGATGTGTGAGGGTGAGCCTCAAAGCCGCTTCCCCTTAGCTAGGCATGGTGGCACACGCCCGTAATCCCAGCACTTGGGAGCCCGAGACCAGCCTGGGCTACAAAGTGAGCTCAAGGACAGCCTGAGCTGCGTAGCAAGACCCTGTCTCAAAAAGACAACAAAATAAAACATGCTTTGGGGAGTTTTTTTTTTTCCCTGGTGGTGGTGAGAGCACATCCAGGGCCTTGGGCATCCAGCAAAGAGCTCTACCACTGAGCCACAGCCCAAGCCCATCTTCACTTTTTGACGGAACCAGGTATTGAACTCAGGCCCTTGTGCTTGCCAGGGAAGCGCTTATTCCACTGAGCCATCTCCCTGGCCCTCCTTTTCTTTTTTGAGACTGGGTCTATCTCACTATGAAGTTGAAGCTGGCCTTAAGCTCACCATGTAGCCCAGGCTATTCTTGAACTCACAGTAATCCTGCCTCAGCCTCCACAGCGCTCAGACCACAGGCATGTGCCACGGGTGCCACGGTCCCCAGGTGGGGAGGAGATTCAGTGGGTGCAGTGTGTTTGATCATGAACGTGCCCCGCTGTTCACCTCCGCAGCCCTTTCTTACCTTGCCCTTGTCTACCAAGAGTCTCCCTCTGGTTATCGTCTTCTATGCATTTGATACAAGGTCTCACGACGCCGCTTGGACTCCAGTGACCCTCCCGTTCTCAGTCTCCCCAGCACTGAGGCGTGTACGCTGCACATCTCAGGGAGAGCAGCATTTGTCCATGTCTGGCTGACGTGGCTGTGTGGAATGATCTTTAGTTCTGATCTTTACTTCCATTTTTCTGCAAATTATGTTTTTATTTTATTTTATGGAAGAGTCTACAGGGTGTTCAAGGTCTCACTACTAGATCAGACTTGTAGTGATCCACTTGTTTACAGCCTCCCAAGAGCTGGGATTACAGGTGCACAGCACCACGCCATCCCAATTGCCATCTCAGGGAGCCCTGGGGGCGGGGCCTGCACGGCAGGTCCGGGGATTGAACTCAGGTCTTTGTGCTTGCCAGTGAAATGCTTATTCCACTGAGCCATCTCCCTGGCCCTTTTTCTTGGTGGCATCCCATTATTTACATGGTGAATACTCCATTGTGTGCAGTATATGCTGTAGCATTTTCATTATTCTTTTTTTGATACCAGGGATTGAATTCAGGACCTTGAGCTTGTGCTTATGCCTCTGAGCTATATCCCCAGCCTCTTTACTGATTCTTCTGTTGCTGGTTACCAGCTGGGCCCACGCCTTAGCTTTATTATATACTGAGTGTAATAAATGTAGGTGTGTAATGTCTGCAAACGGCTGATTTTGCAGGGTTTGTTTGGGACAGGACCTCAAACTCACATAGGTCTCCTGCCTTAGCCTCCGAACGTTGGCTCCAAATGGATATACTAATTTCTGACTCCTGGAACCTGCCAATGCTGCTTTTTTTGTTTGTTTGTTTGCTTGGATTTTTTTTGGCAGAACTGGGGATTGAATTCGGGCCCTTGTGCTTGCCAGGGAAGCATTTATTCCACCGAGCCATCTCTCTGGCCCCATGTTGCCGCATTTGGAGATACAGTCTTTAAAGACATCAAGGAAAGAATCTCTAGGAGCCAGGAACAGTGGCACGAGCCAGTGACCTGAGCACTGGAGAGACTGAGGCAGGAGGAGTTCTGCCAGCTCAAGACCAGCTAGCTCAAAGCCAGCCTGGCCTTCATAGTGAGACCCTGTCTGCAACACTGTCTCGATGAGAAGCCATTCTGAATTACCTAGGTGGCTCCCAAACCTAATTATGATATCCTAACAGGAGTATCTATGTGGAGAACTGGCAGGGGCTGAAAACCAGACAGAGCTTGGAGTATGAGGACATGAAACAGGGTCTACAGACAGACGGAGAGACGGAGAGACAGACAGCTAGGAGGGCCAGGAGCCTAGGCCCTCCAGAAGTCTCGGAGTTCTGCTGCTCCTGGATTCCAGACTCCTGGTCCTTGGAAGCAGGAGCCTGAGGTTTCCTTCTTCCATCCTAGTCCAAGATGGCGCCAGGGGGTCCCAGCAGCCCCACTGTTCTCTCAGCTGACGTCTTCCTCCCAGGCTTTCAGAGACAACCCGACAGCTGGCCTGCCTTGGCCTCAGGGAGGGTGTGCAGATGACGGCAGAAGGAGCAGGTCCTCTGAAGGTACTCACAGGCTGGGAGCCAGTTAGTGCTGTGACCTTGGTGCTTTGGCGAAGGCTAAGAGCCCTGAAGTTTGAGGACGTGGGCCAGGGTGTCCCTTCTGAATGAAGCTGTTGGTCTGCTGGGGCACAAGGGACCCAGAAGTGGGGTGTAAGACCTGAGCCTTTTGAGGACAGAAAAAGCAGTCTCTTTCTGTGTGTGTGTGTGTGTGCATGAATGTGTGTCCACACGGCAAGAAACTTTCAAGTAGTTCTGTGGTTCGAAACTGACAGGTGTGGCTTGGACACAGCCTCCGCACAGGCGGGCCGGCCGTCCTAGCGCAGCGTTGGCCTCTCCACATTGCCCTACCAGCTTGCACGACCAGATCCCTCACCACAAGCCCAGCAGCCAGTGACCTCAGGAGGGCAGACAGGACCCCGAGCCCAGGAAATCACACTGCCCCAGACTCCACTGCGTCCCACCGCCACACTCCACTCCTCCAAAGAGCTTTGTACCTTTTCCTCTTACATTACCCCCCATAAATTACTTTTTGCTTCGGACTGGTCTTTTTCTTCTGAAACAAGGTCTCACTGTGTAGTTCAGGCTGGCCCCGTAGCTAGGAGCAATTCTCCTGCCTCAGCCTTCCAAGTGCTGGCATTTGGTCTCCTGTTCTGACCCTTCTTCCACTTTCTGTGTTAGAGAGACAAGCCCAGCTAGGGTGCACCTGGAGATCCCTACGCCTCAGACCCAACAAAGGGAATAGATCCTGAATACTTGGCCACCAACCAAGGGGATCAGAGCCTCCACGCTGGAGCAGGCTTTTGCTAGTCTGCTTTGCTCTGATATGGGAGGGCCTCAGCAATATTCATGCATGAATGAATAAAATCTTGGAATGGTATGAAGTATGGAAAATTTGGGCAATGCTGCATGTGCCGTGGCACACGCCTGTAATCCCAGCACTCGGGAGGCTGAGGCAGGAGGGTTGCTGTGAATGTGAGGCTAGCATGGGCTCCAAAGACAGCTGAAGACCAGCCTGGACTACAGAACAGACCGTCTTGAAAAAAAAAAAAGGAAAGAAAAAAAAAATGTGGACCCTTGTAACACACTGCGAATAGTAAGTACAGTGTCACCCTTGTTTGTCAGTATCTTCACAATAAATTATTACACCCAAGGGGTCTTGGGGACCCCTGGTCCGAGGCAGTGGTCGTGGCATGGCAGGTCCAGGGCCTGCAGGTGGGGGCAGTTGAGTGAGGCTGAGACCACAGCCAATAGCTCGGGACACTAATTCTGAGTGGTGCTGGGATGGAAGGAGACCCTGGGACACCCAGCGTCTGGAGTGTCAGAAACATGGCCTCCTCTTTTTTTTTTTTTTGAGAAACATGGCTTCTGAAAAAATAAAACCCACCTATTTGGGTGTTGGAAGCACTGGGAGTGAAGAGGTTGTCATCTGCCTGTCTAGTGATCACCCTTCGGCCTCAAGGGTAGACCAGATGGCTGTTCTGCTGTATTCCCTGGACCCCCAGCAATTCCGGAGCAGTGTGGTCAAGAGGCCCCATTCCCATCAGCCTCAGGGCACACTGGTGCTTCCCCGTAAGGAGCAGGCAGCAAGTCTCTCCTTCTTGGGGCAAACAACTCTGGCTCTTCATTTGCTTTCCCTGCCCTTTGTACCCCTGCCAAAATCAGCCTATGTGTGCACTGAATGGGCCATTCACCACTGTCCCCAGAGGTCCCCACACCTCCCAGACCAAGGCTTGGCCTGTGCATGCCTGGGGGACAGCGCCCCACCCATGGCTCAGCTGCTGCTCGTAGAAAACAGGGGAGAGGGAAAATCTCACACCCCCGGGGGTGATTTTCTTTAAAATCAGCCAGAGAGGAGAGGCAGGAGCTCCTTCTTCCAGAATAAGAGCTTTAAGGAGTTAACTGGGATGAGGAAGTTCAGGGCCTGCTTTTCACAGGAGTCTG
This sequence comes from Ctenomys sociabilis, assembly GCA_004027165.1. Lineage (NCBI taxonomy): Eukaryota > Metazoa > Chordata > Mammalia > Rodentia > Ctenomyidae > Ctenomys > Ctenomys sociabilis. The sequence continues at coordinate 15,826 of PVKA01025252.1, forward strand.
TGGTCACGGGTACATCTCCGGTTTGCACAAGGTTTCCTATTCAGAAGGCCGAACACTCCTAGATCTGGAAAGATCTGTAAACAGCTTTACGATTACAGGGCACAGAAGAATGTGGGAAGGGTCTAGACTCAGCAAGGCACCCCTGGCTCCTCCGCAGGTCCACACTAACTCACAGCCCACAGGCCCAGAACTCAGACCCGGGGACTCAAGAGTGCCGGCCTCAAGGCCATGCCCCACCGCAAATGTTTATCTTGGGCCTGGGTAAGCTGGGGGCCCAGTTCCCAGGACTGGGCTGCATCATGTGCATAGGCAGCTGTGGGAGCTCCCTAGGGTGTTTGCAGGGACCTGAGCGCTACTATGGAGCCGGTCAAGGAGTGAGTGAGGTAGGCTGCGGTGGAGAGGCTGTTACACAGGCCCCAGGTCCTCTTGGCAGCCTACAGCCTCTGAGGAGCTCCCAGGAGGTGGACAGCCCTGGCAGGCTGGAGTTCTCAGATTTCCATCACAGAAAGGAACCTGGGGCCAGGGGGATGGCTCAGTAGAATGAGTGCTTGCCTGGCAAGCACAAGAGCACTGAATTCAATCCTCAGTTCCACCAAAAAAAAAAGAAGACCTCAGTAAAGGGAGAAATAGGACTCTTAGGCAGGCAGGACTTTGAAAGTACTGTACACAATCAACAGAAACACATGTAGACCCTCAGGAGGGAGAGAGGTATGCTGCTTGGCTGAGAGCTGCGAATATTTACTGGGATCTAGAGGTGGAGATCTGCGGAAAGAGGAGTTCCAACGTGTGGATGAAAAGCAATCACCCCTTCACAGGTGGTAGGGGGGCAGCCCATGCATAAGACAAAGGGCCCATTTTATTCTTTTTTTGGCAGAACGGGGATTGAACCCAGGTTCTTGAGCTTGCCACAGAAGCACTCATTCTACTAAGTCATCTCCCAGGCCCCTATTATTTTTAAAAAATATCTGAAAAAAATATATATCTGGCTGAGGAGATAGCTCAGCAGGCTAAGCACTTGCCTGACAAGCACAAGTATCTGGGTTCGATTCCATGTACCACATGGCAGCCCTTCTAGGTATAGTGGCTCATGCCTGTAATCCCAGCACTGGGGGAGGCTAAGACTAGAAGATCACTATAAATCTGAGCTGTGTAGTGAGACCTTGTACAAATAAATAAAATTTTTAAAATTAAAAAACTTGGGTTAGGGAGATGGCTCAGTGGAATAAGTACTTCCCTGGCAATTGCAAGGGCCTAAGTCAATCCCTCTCTCTGAAAAAAAAAAAAAAAAAAAAAAAAAAAAAAAAAAAAAAAAAAAAAAAAAAAAAAAAAAAAAAAAAAAAAAAAAAAAAAAAAAAAAAAAAAAAAAAAAAAAAAAAAAAAAAAAAAAAAAAAAAAAAAAAAAAAAAAAAAAAAAAAAAAAAAAAAACACAAAACTTAATAAAAACAAAAATATCTATCATCTATCTATTATCTTTTTGAGACAGAGCCTTGCTGTCAGGCTGGCCTTGAACTCACTTTGTATTTATTTATTTATTTATTGTCTTTTTGAGACAGGGTCTCACTATGCAGTTCAGGCTGGCCTTGAACTCACTTTGTATTTATTTATTTATTGTCTTTTTGAGACAGGGTCTCACTATGCAGTTCAGGCTGGCCTTAAACTCACTTTGTAGCTCAGGCTGGACTGGAACTCACAATTCTGCCTCAGCATCCCGAGTGCTGGGATTACAGGCCTGCGACACCACGCCCAGCCCTCCTGAACTCACTTTGTAACCCAGGCTGGTCTCACAAACTCAGAGATACACCTGCCTCAGCATGCGGAGTCCTGGGTTCACAAGCATGTCCCACCACATGCAGCTACTCCTGCTTTTAATGGTTCAATTTTTAAAGTTACAATTGCCCTTGTCGCCTAGCTACATACATATTTCTTACACCCTACTTCAGCCTGAAGCCCAGCCAAGGTCCTCCTGGGCAGCCTCCAGCTGACACCCAGTCCCGTGTGGTCACAGGTCCAGGTGGGCCAGGCCTAATGGTAGCACAATAAACACCCCTGCCCTGTGCAGGTCCAGGCCGAGAAGGGGGGGCGCGCCATGCGCTCTCCTGCCGCGCCCGCTGCGTCCCCTCCGCCCCTCCAGCTCCTCGGCCCCCTCCCTCCTCGGCGCAGCCTCCCCAGCTTCCGCGGCCTGGAAGGTGACTGCCGCGCAGCCCGGTTTCCCCAGCGCAGGCCCCGCCCCGCCGAGCTGGGCGCCCAGGACCGCCGCGACGCGGTGAGTAGGGCGCCGGGCAGGAAGACCCGGGACGGCGCCGGGGTCCCGAATCCGACCTTCCCGCCTCCTTCCCGGCCCCACGGTTCCCTGCGGGCCGCAGAGCTAGCCGCACTACGGAGCCTGCCCAGCCTGCAACACGGGGCGGCCCCACATCCGTCTTGCAGACACGGGGTGCGGGGCCCCCAGACCCCGCGTCCCCCCCCACCCCCCGCAGCCCTCTGTGCGAGCGAGAAAGGTCTTTTCCGCCACAAACCCGTGTCTGAACCCTGGGGCTCTGCAACCCAGGTCAGCTTGAGCATCGTGTAGAACCCAGGACCCAAATTCCAGTGCCCCGAGCCCCGGCTGTTCCCCAGTCCTCATGGACAGCACGATCCGAGGCCCAGGGCTGGATGCCAGGCCGCACCTCGAGATCTGGGTTGGAGGAGACAGGCCCATCCCCCATCCCCCAGGAATGGGGCCTGGTTCTGGGGACAAGGAACCTGGGAGGCTGGCTCACAGTTCCTAAGGTAAAGCCCAGGATCGGCACCTCGAACACTACAGGGGAAAAGAGGTCCTGGCCCACAGACTCTGCTACACTGGGGATCTTTTGGCTCCCCGACTCGCGGCGATCCAGGTGCCTGGAATGTCGGCATCTCGGCGGAGCCGAAGACCGGGGCAAACCCGGCGGGCGGCGGCAGCAAACGATGGAGAACCTCGAGCGCGGTCGGGTTGGCCACTGGCCGGAGAAGGCTGGGGGGTAGCGGTGGGCCCGGTCCTGGAGTCCATCAACACGCGGGTTTCCATGGCAACGGCCTTTCCAGCCCAGCCTGGAGACAGATTTAGGTGCCGTGTCGCGGGGGGCATCCCTTCGGAGCCCCCCCGCCAGCTGTTGTGTCTTCCTGTTTTGTTACCACAGCTACGGTGACCTCAGCCCTCCACCTCCCCCAACCCCCAGGCGCGGGGGGGGGCTCCCAGCCTTAAGTCTTCCAAAGGGGCGTGACCTGCAGTGGCCCAGCCCCACAAGGACTGGGAGCTGCCCGGGGTGTCCCTGTCCACAGCCCGCGACCAGGCCTGGCCCCGCCCCGTCCCGCCCCCGCTCGTTTTCGGTCCGCACCCCACCCGGCCAACCCCACCCAGCCGCAGACCCTTGCGGTCCGCAGCTGTCGCCGTTGCTTTAGTCGTAGCAGCCGCTCGCTGGAGAGGTGAGGCTGGGGGATCCCGACCCTGGGGGAGGTGGTCCAGGATCCTGGGGTTCGGCCGAGGACGAGCATGCAATGCTTAATCTGGGTTCTTAGAAAGACAGGCTGGGCCAGGATGCCTGGGTTCTGGGGAGGAGATGGCTGGGACCTGAGTTCAAACTGGTCACGCATCGCAAAGTGGGGTTTGGGTCCAGATTTGGGGGTTGAGGTGGAAAAGACAGCTACTAAATCCAGGATGCAGAGGCTGGGGCAGAGGTGCTCCAGAGTGGAGGAATCTGGCGCTGGTAACTGTGTTTCAGAAGTGTGGCTGGAGTTTGGAATTTATTTTGTCCTGAATCAGGGGCTCCCTAAAGTGGTTCAGGCAGGTCTCAACTCTATGTAGCCCAAGCCGGCTTCGAACTCAGGGCGATCCTCCTGCCTCAGCTTCTGAGTCCTGGGCCTATAGGCGTGTCCTGGGATTACAGGCGTGCACCACCGAGCCCGGCTCCCGTTGAGGCGCCGTAACGCTGCCTAGTTCAGGTCTTGAATCCGCTTTGCAGCACAGGCTGGCTTGGATGTCTGGGTCCTCTTCTTGAAGGAGCGCCGCCACGCCCGCAGCTAGTTTTTGTCCTATTTTTAGTTGGCCGCTCCGGACCCCGTCCCCATCCGGGAGCCCAGGAGAACTCCAAGTTTGGGCCCTTAGAAAGTAAAGGCTAGATACCCCGCAACGGGGCTGCTGGGTGGGGTAGTCCTGGAAGGCCAGACAGAGTCCAGCTGCAGAGCGCTGGGCGACTGGGGCGGGGCGTCTGCAGCCTAGGCGGGAGGTCCCCAGCGCGAGCGCCAGGCCTCGGTCCCCGCGGGGTCTTGCATTCCTGAGCACTGACCTCAGGCGACGGAGGCCCAGGGAGGGGCAGGCCCCTCCTCGGAAGCGCCCCTTCGCGGGCTACGCTACCACCCGCCGTCCTTCTTTACCCGGACGTGCGCCTTCCGGTGTGCGCGGCGCGCCCTACCCTGCGGGAACACGCACTGTGGCTCCACGTGGCCTTTCGGGGACTCTGAGGGAGTTCCCGGAGGCCCCGTCCTCGTCTCTAGAGCAGCCCGATAGTTGGGGGGTCCCCGACACTTCCCCTTGGAGACCCCCCCACCCACACCAGTGCAGGACCCACGACTCACTTTTTAGGGACTCGGAAGCCCGCGCTGCAATTGTCTCCCCTAACGCGGAGCCATGCTCCCCCCCAACCCGAGATAGCTATACCCGGAGGGCGGAGGTCCTACTCCACCCCCGGCGACAGAGCCACTCTAGTCCTTATAAGGCGAGGACACGACGGCCCCGCCCAGGCGGCCGGGCTGGACCCGGGTGGTCAACGCGGAGCGCCGCCCTCTCACCGCCGATTACGCTCCGCCCACGCATACTGTGCAAGGGGCGGGGTGGGGCGGGGCGGCTCCACACTGGGTCACCCCCGACCCCTGGGGGATGGGGGCCCCGGGCCAAGTTTCGTCCCTGCCGGGAGGCACCAACCTACACAGCCAAGCGGCACGACCCAAGACCGCCAATGGCCGGAAGCCCCGAGGGAGGAGCCGGGTCTGAGCTGTGCTGGCCTCTCCCCCAGGTGCACCGACTGCCTTTCTAGAGTGAACCTGAGTCGTCCCCACCGCCGGATTTTTCTCCAAGTGGCCCCCTAAAACAGCTGGTGAGTGCGCTTTCTTTAGACCCCAGGCCTAAGGGGGCGGACAGGTCCAGCCTCCGGGTCTTGGGGAGGAAGTGGGCCCAAATCTCTGGGTATGTGGTTCTAAGAATGGGCCAGACACACGGGTGTCTGAGCAAGGCAGTGTCCGGCACCTGGCCCTGCGGCCCCTGAGCACTGAGCACTGCAACAGTTACAGACTGTTATTGCCTCGCTGTCTGGCCCCGAAGGAGAACTTTGATTTTCCTGTGGCTGAGAGCTGCCTCATGATAGTTTCAGAGGTGTCAACTCACAGATAAGAAATTTTAGCCGAGCGTGGTGGCGCATGCCTGTAATCCCAGCACACAGGAGGCTAAGGCAGGAGGATTGTTGTGAGTTCGAGACCAGCCTGACCTACAAAGTGAGCTTAAGGCCCCCCTGAACTTCATAGTGAGACCCTGTCTCAAAAAGAAAAAAAAAGAAATTTTGCACCCTGAGAAAGGATCTGGGCTTCTTCAAAGGTTTTAGAACAAGGAAGTGGACGCGGTGGGGTTTGGGGCAAGGAGAGAAATTAGATGTTGTGCCCGGGCCTGCTGGACCGAGGTCTGACTCTGCGGCGCCCAGCCCACTTCCAATGGAGAGGCAGCCGGTCAGGCAGCAAGACTGGACGTGGAGTGCAGCCTTGGCGTCCGGTGCCCCATACCCGAGCCTCACTGGGCGTTGGAGTTGGCCTCTTTTCAGAAGACAATGAAGAGGAAGCATCAGGTCACAGGCAAAAGCAGGAAGTTTGTCCACCGGGCGGGCTCAAGAGCAGTCAGAAGGGGTTCAGGTGGAGTTTCTAGGGAAGGCAGGTGGGAGTATAGCTTTGGACTTCCGGAGCAAGGAGAAAGAGAAAACCAGGGGCCCGGAATCCTGGGTTCTGACACAGGTGGGCATAGATGAGCCTGGATCTCGGGTGACCCACCCTGTTGTGTGTGTCCGAGACTGACCCCATTTGTACATGGAAAGCCCCACAGCGTGGGAACTCCCAGTCCAAAGCCCGAGGTAGAAGTTGTTATTTCTGTTTTGTTTTTTTGAGCCAGGGTCTCCCTCTGCAGTTCAGACTGGTTCTGAGCTCAGTAGCCCAGGCTGGCCCAGGATTGAGAGTGATACTTCTGCCTCAGTCTTAGTTACTAAGCACGCTGCAGGCTGTGCCATCACCCCCAGTTTTGGAGCCCACTGTAGTTGGTCCTGAGACCCTGTCTTTTGCCTTTGCCAGCCATGCCTGTGACAGTGACCCGCACAACCATCACGACCACATCGTCGTCCTCAACAGTCGTGGGCTCTCCTCGGGCCCTGACACAGCCCCTGGGCCTACTCCGCCTCCTGCAGCTGGTGTCCACCTGCATAGCCTTCTCACTGGTGGCCAGTGTGGGTGCCTACACGGGGCCCATGGGCCACTGGTCCATGTTCACCTGGTGTTTCTGCTTCGCCGTGACCCTTGTCATCCTGCTGGTGGAGCTGGGTGGGCTACAGGCACATTTCCCCCTGTCCTGGCGGAACTTCCCCATCACCTACGCCTGCTACGCTGCGCTCTTCTGCCTCACGACCTCCATTATCTACCCAACCACCTATGTGCAGTTCATGGCTCATGGCCGCTCCCGTGACCATGCCATCGCAGCCACCACTTTCTCCTGCGTCGCCTGTGTGGCCTATGCCACTGAAGTGGCCTGGACCCGGGCACGCCCCGGTGAGATCACAGGCTACATGGCCACTGTGCCTGGGCTGCTCAAGGTGCTGGAGACCTTTGTGGCCTGTGTCATCTTTGTTTTCATCGGCAACCCCGACCTGTACCAGGGTGTGCCGGCCCTGGAGTGCTGCGTGGCGGTGTACGCCATCTGCTTCATCCTGGCGGCGGTGGCCATCCTGCTGAACCTGGGCGACTGCACCAACGTGCTGCCCATTGCCTTCCCCAGCTTCCTGTCGGGCCTGGCCCTGATCTCCGTCCTCCTGTATGCCGTCGCCCTGGTCCTCTGGCCCCTCTACCAGTTTGATCAGAGGTACGGTGGCCGCCCCCACCGGGATTCCTCCTGCAGCTACAGACACGCCCACTCCGTGTGCTACTGGGACCGCAGGCTGGCGGTGGCTGTCCTCACGGGCATCAACCTGCTGGCATACCTGGCTGACCTGGCGCACTCGGCCCGCCTGGTGTTTGTCAAGGTCTAGGACTTACTTGGCTTCCTCCCCGAGTCCTCTGTCCAACACTTTCACTCTTGAGTTTCCAGCGCTGAGACCTCATTTCCTCTTCCTCTCCTCCCATCCGTTCCTTGTCCACTTCCTGCTTCTTGTGTCCCCTCTCCTCTCCTGCATCCTTCCCTTCCTATTGGCTTGGGGACCCATATCCTGCCTTGCCCCTCAGCTATCTCCTGATCCCTCTCCTTCCTGCCTTGTATTTCTCCCCACTGGTTTCTCATCTGCCTGTGTCCCTCCTCACCTTCGAAGGTGCTGAGCTCCACACAACCACACTTTCTTTGCAGCTGTCCATGCCGTGGCCTCCAGAGGGGCCTCATTGCCAAAGCATGCCTGCCTACCCTAGCTGTGCCTTAGATTGTAAATGTGCGGTGTTTGGGGAGGGGGGTGGCTAGGGATCTTGTCTTCTTTCCCCTAGAGGAGGACGCTGCACAGTGCACCTCCCCTTCAGCAGTTCTCAGGAGGTCAACCATTCTGGGGGGAAGGGATGCTTTCAGCACAGACTGGCTCCTGGACCCACCTGGCCCCAACTCCTGCCTGATACTGGCTCCAGAATTTTTGCCAGGCTTTTGAAAAAACTCACTGCCTAGAGGCCATCTTGGAGGAAGCAAGAGGTGGCTGTCTTTTATCCCAGCTGTCCTTTGTGCTAGCAAGAAAAAAAAAAAAAAAACTGGCTTTGCTGACCAGGGGCAGGAACATGGCCCTCCTGCCTGAGTGTTAAAATAACTAATGTGCCCCTCTTTGGCAGGGGTGAAGGAAAATGGCCACTGCTGGAGTAAAAGACAATTGCCTGGCTTTCTTTTTTCCCGTCACTGGGCCAGAAATTATGGGGTGGCCCTGTTCAGCAAGGGGGGGTTCTTTGCAATTTTTCTTTGCTTTTGAGTGGGGGGAGGTTGCCACTGCCATGGCCAGAGGAATGGCATTGTGTATGTTGCACACACATGTGTGTCCATGTGCTAGTTGCTTCTTGCTGCTGCTTCCTGCTTCTCCGGGACTCATACATACATACCGTGATATATATAAATGTATAAATATATATTTTATTTTTTTTTAATTCCCTGGAGCTTTTCGTTCCTATAGCTCCTGTTGCCAGTCATAGAAATCCTGTCTCCCCCTACTTGCACATTCACAATGTTGTTTTTTTTTTAAATCTTGACATAAAGATAACAAAGAAGACTTGCGTTGTTTTGATTTTTGTTTTAATCACTGGGGAGGTTTCTAGGGGAGTAGTGAGGCCCAGGTTCCTCAGTCTGATGGATGAGGACCTGGGACCAAGGTAAACTTGGCCTCTACAGAAAATACGAATAGAGCCAACACCCAAAATTGTGTGGAAGACACATGTAATCCCAGCACTCAGGAGAGCGAGACCTCCAGGATTCCTGTGAGTTCAAGCCCAGCCTAAACCACATAGCGAGACCGTTTAAAAAAAAAACAAAAAAGACAAAGTCCAGGTGTTCTAAATTACTCCTTCAAATACCAGGCACAGAGACACATGCCTATAATCCTAACTACTGGGGAGGTTGAGGCAAGAGGATGGTTGCAAGTTCAAAAACAGCCTGGGCTAAAAAGTGAGCTCAAGGACAGCCCCAGCTGCATCGCAAGACCCTGACTCAAAAAGAAAAAGACTCAAGCACTAGAACTCAAGCACTTACTCCAACCTTTTCCACTGTCCTCAATCAGTCGCTCATCAAACTTATTACATAGAATTTATGGCCGGCCCTTCCTCCAGTCTCAGTCCAGCTCAGGTCCCCTTCAGTCTCTATTTCCGCCTGCCCCCGCCCCCAGGGAAACTGCTGCATCTAGGTCTGATCCTGCTCCCCTCCACCCCCAAACTTTATGCCCCCTACTTCACAAGACCTATAGCGTCCCCCAAGCCCCTTCAGAGCAGCAGAAAACCTGGGTTGGCAGGATATGAACTCTGGGCATGCCGACTATCTGGCTCAGGAGCCTGAAGTCCCCTCTGCACTAGATGTCCCGGACCAGCTTGGGCGACTGAACAAGACCATGTCTTGGGATGTTAAAATAGCACTGAGATGTTGCTCAATGCAAAGGCCCTGGGCTCAGTCCTGGTACAGCGTATATCCCTTGGGAGAGCCAGCTAGGACAGACTCCTTTGGGGTGAGGGCCGCCTTTCCTCCACACCTCGGGGTCCCTGGTGCTGGGTCGCTCCTGGAGAGTTGCCGAACAGCCGCACTGCCAGCCTGGGTGGAAAAGGGAACTCTGGTTAACCGCCTGGATCCGACCCGACGCGCCCACATTAGCGGGGGCAGCCGCGGCGCTGCAGGCCCAGACCCCGCCCTCACGCGCAGCTTGCCGGGAGAGGGAGTTCCTGAGCGCGCCTCGAGTGTGGCCGGAGCCCGGTCAGGACTACAAAACCCAGGATGCACTGCGGCTCGAGAGGGCCAGTTGCCGCAGCAACAACTTGTCCCTCCCTTCAGGCGGGACTGGAGAGGGGCGGAGCGCGAAGTAGGTGGGGCAGATGGGGGGGGAACCCGGGATGGAGGAACGAATTTGGGAGACAAAGTCATGGGGAGACACAGGGGCGAGAAAGCCCAGTCAGGGGGGCGAGCCACTAGGAGGAAGGGAGGGATGCACAATTTAGAGAGGCACCCCAAGTGGCAGCGCGGCCGAGCGGGCGGACAGCGATCCAGGGTCACAACAGAGTGACAGGCACGACCCGGGCAGAAGGAGACAGATGGGGAATTTCGAGGCGGACACGACACGGAGGCACGGGAGAGGGGAGGGAGGTGGAGGGCAGGAACATCAAGCCCGGGGAGGTGGAGACGCGCAGCAAGCAAACAGCCACGGGAATTCCGGGATGCAGAGCGAAGAAGAGAGGCTGACTTCGAGGAACAAACATTGTGCAAGAGGCAGACAGCCCCAGGAGGAGGCGTAGCGGTGCAGACTACGGGAGAGTACCGAGCCTCCCTGAACCACCGGGTCCTCGGTACCGAGCAGAAAGTTTGTTGAAGCCAGGCGTAGTGGTGCACGCCTGCCATCTACGCACTCGGGAGGCTGAGGCAGGAAGATCCTTGTAGGTTTGAGGCCAGGCTAGGCTCCACAACGAGACCCTGTCTCAAAAAGCAAAAATGAAAAATGAAAGTTTCTTAAATGACGCAGTGATGCGGTCAGACCGAGATGCGAGATGCGAGATGCGAGCGGGGACACAAAGCGGACAATATCCAAGCCACCCAGCGGGTGAGGGGATGGGGTGAGGTGGGGCCCGGCTCCAGGGGTGTCCTCGCCCTGCAGCCACTCCCGGAGTGGGTGTGTGCACGTGCGGAGGCGGGGCCTTCATCCCTCGTCTCGGGGAGGGGGTGCTTTAAGAGAAACCCCGCCCCGCGGTCGTCGTGGCGACGCCTCCCCCCAGCCGGGGCTCCCACATTTGAGCAGGTGCCGAGCCAGCGCCCGCCGCCCGCGCCTCCGGCTGCCCGCGCCCCAGCAGGAAGGCAGGGTCCCCACTGCGTTCCTTGCCATGGCCGGCCTGGGCCCCGGGGGAGGTGACTCCGAGGGGGGACCCCGACCCCTATTTTGCAGAAAGGGGGCCCTGAGGCAGAAGGTGGTCCACGAGGTCAAGAGCCACAAGTTCACTGCCCGCTTCTTCAAGCAGCCGACCTTCTGCAGCCACTGCACAGACTTCATCTGGTGAGGAGGGCAGGGCCGCAGGGAGGGGCCGGGACAGACTCCTGCACCCCCGGGATTCTCGGGGCTGCGGCCCCACGTAGGCTCCGGTGTGGGGCAGAGGGGTGGACGGGCTACGGGCTGCGAAGAAGGTAATGGGATGCACACTGGAGCAGAGGCTGCAGCAGGACTCCTAGTGGAGCTTCAGGGTGGCGAAGGCGGGGCAGACCCCTAGGTTAGAAGGCGGAGAACCTAGGGGCAAAGGGCCAGAATTCGAGGCTCTTGAAAACAGAAGGTGGTTGGGGCTGAGGCCCCAGGCCCTGCCTGCGAGGGCGAGGGTCAGTGGTCACAGATCTTGCGCCCCAGGAAAAGCAGAGGCGGCATTAGCACTGACCTCAGATCCTTGCTTGACTCTTCCAGGGGTATTGGAAAACAGGGCCTTCAATGTCAAGGTAAGAGCTGAGACCAGGACTCTTGGGACCCCCAAGGTAGAGGCAGGGGCCTCAGGCCAAGGCTGCAGGCACACGTGTTCGCGGTCCCCAGAGAGGCGCGGGGGAGCCCAGGGCGGGGGGTGTGGCAGAGACACAGCCCGTGGCGGGGAGGGAGCTGGATGGTGGGGCCATCCGCGGAGGTGGTGCCGAGGCCCCTCCCTCGGCCGGCTCCAGGTGGGGACAGATATTTGGAGAATCTGTTGCCATGGGAACAGGGAGATTTGGAAAAGGGGGAGGTGAAAGGGGGGGAAGGGGCCGGAGATGAAAAGTCAGAGCCCCCCCAGGCTGCAGTCGTCATGACAACACCATCCATCCCAAGCAGGGGCAGGCCGGGTGGGGTCACTGAGATGGGCGGGCGGGGAAGGGGGGGCGAAAGTGCCAGCTGCCACTTGCTGAGAACAGTGAGTCAGGGTGGGGGCGGCCTGCGCGGCCCCCAGACTCACTTCTGTCCGGGGCCTGGCTCTGCACTGTGTCTGCGGGTGCATCTGTGTCTCCTCTCTTCAAACCTGTCTGCTTCTTTCCTTCTTTGTTTGTTCTCTCTGTGGGTCCGTGGGATCCTATCTGTCTGTCTTCTTTGGCCTGTGTGTGGTTCTTGGCTCTGTTTCTCTGATTAAATGCATCCCTATCTTTCCATTTCTTGGGTTTCTCTGTTGTCTCTGCCTCTCCACATGGGAGTCTCCGTGACTTTCTCTTTGTTGCATTCCATTTGTTGGGGGGCACCCCCATTTTCTCTAGGTCCATATCTTTCTCTCTTTTCGATTTTGTATCTGTGGCTTCTCTGGATTTATCCCTGTCCCTCTCTGTCTTGTGTCTCTGTGATTTTCCCCTTCAGTCTGCAGCTTTGTGGTTCATCGGCGATGCCACGAATTCGTGACCTTCGAGTGTCCAGGCGCTGGGAAGGGCCCCCAGACAGACGTGAGTGCCCGGACACCTGCTTCCTCAGGCCGCACCCCGCCCTCACCCCCTGGGCGACCGTCCCAATTTCTCCTGCTATTTTTAAGGCTGGGAGGGGAGGAGGGCTGGAGAGATGGGGGAGCTCGGCTGGCCCAGATTCCTTGCCCTTGGCCTGGAAAGGGGGACCAGAGGGGCCTGAGACAGGGCGAGAACACAGGTGGGACACAGAGGAAGCTGGGGGACAAGAACCAGGACCACAAGAATGAGGTGCCACCTAGGGGTAAGAGCCGAGGGAACTGAGGCCTGAAAGACAAGGAGGACTAGGGCTGGCACAGAGGTCCTAAGATAAGAGCAGGAGAGCCTCAGAAGGAGGGATAGAGATGGGGGGGGGGGGTTGACACAGGAGCAGCAGAGAGAACAGAGGAAGAAGATGGGAGCAGGCAATAAGAGGCAGAGAAACCCAGGGGGACAGGCAAGGGGACCCCAAGAGGCTAACGCAGGCAATGTTGAATCTGCAAGACGCAAGAGGGAGGTGTACAGCCCCAGTGCCTAGCACATGTGTGCCCTCAAACACAGACACACTCAGGGCCACAGCCTGCCACCCACCCCTCTGCACACTGGAGCTGATGAGACCGCTCCAGGTGCCGGTACCCGACTCCCTATTATTTCCACTTGGGGCCTCAATTTCCTCTCTGGAAAATGGGGCAACTGACAGCACCAGCCCTCAGAGCTGTCTGCCAGGCTGTGTTGTGGTGCACCGAGCCATCAGTGGCTCGGGGACACAGGAAAGGGGCTGCTGCTCTGAGGAGTGGACTTTTAAGTCCCACTTCCTTCCAAGTGGCGTCCATTCAAGCAGCCATTAGTGTATGAGCGTGGGCATCTGAGGCTTGTGGTGACGAGCCAGTGATGTGGGGTGGGTTACATGTTTTGCTCAGGGCTTGATGCAAGACAGTTTTCTGATGAGAGAGAGAGAGAGAGAGAGAGAGCACTGATAGATCCATGGAAGTCTTAGAGGCAGTTTATGAGCTTGTCAAGTGAAGATAGTGCAAATTTGTCCTTCGTGTGTGTTGTTCACACAGCTGTGTGCGAGCTGCCACCTGCGCCACTGTTGCCTGCCCCAGCTGCGTCACCAGCGCTGGCTTCAGTGTTCCCACCCCAGGGCTGGCCACAGCCTCATGGTCAGCTGAGGGGTTTTCCCTGAGCCTGGGTGAGCAGAGGCTCCCGAACCACAAGCTTTGGGCTCTTGTGAGTCCCAGCTGTGTTGTGGACACTTCCTGCTGGAACACCTCACCCCACCCCGAATTTAATTTACCCCATCTTGACTACTTGATGTGGGAAATGGGGCTGAGGATTGTGTCCACCTATGGGATTGTTTCCAGCGTGCAGTGAGTCAGGAGTTCTTGGGATGGCCCGAATCTGGAGGACAGTGAATGAGCGAGGAGATGGTGTTGCTGTCCTTGTTAATATCCTTAGCATGGTAGCCAGAATGCAGAAGTGCCTGAGCAGGAGGTCTTCCTCCTTCCCTGTTCTTCATAGTTTTGATCTTGCAAGTCACATGGCCCAAGGGCACAAGAAGGACTGAGCCCTTGGGGTGCAATTTTGCTGCCTTCTTCTGAGACTTCTTATGAAGAGCTCACAACCCCCCTTTTGTAGGGCAGGAAAACTGAGGCCTTGAAGGGCCAGGATCTATAGGGGGCACCATCAAGATCTGGACCGAGGCCAGGGGTGGTGGCGCAAGCTGTGCACCTAACCACCACCCTGCACTGCCGATCAGACCCTGTCTCAGAAAATAATAAAAGGGTTTGGACTCTGGAGCTCTCCAATAGGAGCCCCCCCCCCCCGTGCTTTTCCTTTTTAATAAGAATTGTCACTCTGAGGAGAGTAACAGCTTCTGTCTGAAAGGCCCCCTGCAGAGGCCTTCACAGGAACTCCTGGCATCTTATTTCCTCAAGTTAAGATCAGTGCAAGCCATTTAGAGACTCAGAGCATCAAAGAAGATATGGCAACTGTTGGTGCCCTCCGTCCCAATTAAATATTGAAAATAGACCCCATCCAAATCAATAAAAGTCCAGGTCTTATATTTTTCTCCCTATCATTCTTGCAATGCATCCTTAGAAAAAGGCAAGTCTGGTGCTGAGTGTGTTGGTGCATTCCCGTCATCCCAGCTCCCAGGAAGCTGAGGCAGGAGGAGTCTGTTCCAGACCTGGGCTACAAAGTGAGCTCAAGGCCAGCCTGAACTGCCTAGTTCAAAAAAAAAAAAAAAAAAAAAAGGAGGGGGGAGAGAGAAGAAAAAAGAAAAGGGCAGGGCTGAAGTTGTTTCACTACCAGACATTGCTGAGGAGGGATGGGAATTAGACAGTCTGATTCTACCCTAGGTTTAGGAGTAACTGGATTCTGGAAACCTGGCTTTGCTTAGAAACTTGGAGTGTTTGTTTCCGTTTGACAGAGGAGGACGCTGAGGCCCAAAATGGACAAAGAACTTGCTCCAAATCACACAGCTGGGAAGTGGCCTACTTCTCAGCTAGTTATACAGAGGATTGTGAGGGATACGGAGAACATCACTAGTAATAACCACAACAATGCGAAAGGGTGACAGGGGAGCCTGGCTCATACCTCAGCCCCGCACTCGTCTGCTCACGAGGGTCCCTTGGGTGCCTGTGAAACTCAGTGCTCCACGGGGCTAGGCTCCAGGAAATCTGCTTATGCGGGGGCCGAGGTTGGCACCGGCGTTTGGGTGGCCTCCAAGTGGAGGGTGTCAGCGGTGCGTGGTGCGGGCAGAGCCCCAGGGATGCGGAAGCCTCCATTCCCCAACCGTCTTCCAAATGCTATGTTGTGAAACAGGTGCTTCCCTCACTGCAATGTTTCAGTGCTTTGCCCCCGCCACACACACCTTTTTCTGTATTTTAGGGAAGGGACTACAAGGGTGTTCAGGGTCTCACTACTAAATCGGACTTGTAGTGATCCGCCTGTTTACAGCTCCCAAGAGCTGGGATTACAGGCACGCACCACCAAGCCCAGTCTCAGTCACTGTCTCATTGTGCCCCAGAGGCCGGGAGGCACAGCAGGCCCAGGGATAGAACTCCTGGGCCCTGCACCTGCTTGCAGATGCTTTAATATGCTGAGCTATTTGGCTGGCTCTGTTGGCTCTTTTTAGGAGGGACAGAGTCTTGCTATGTAGCCCAGGATGGTCCTGAACTCGAGGTGATCCTGCTGCCTTCGCTTCTCGTGTGCTGGGCGTACAGGCCTGCGTACCACGCCGTAATCTACTTCAATTTTCAAGTCCCCAGCTTCTGCCAGCCTCCATCTGTTCTTCATTTTTTCTGCACTCCCCCCGCCACCCCCCACCCCGCCTTCGTTTAGGTGGTGCTAGGGACCAAGTCAGGGTCTCCCTGTTAAGCCTCTGCCTTAGACTTTCCATGTTTGCTGCGTTTGCATCATCTCCCTCCACTAGAAGGAAGCGGCGGAGGCCAGGGTCTTAAGCTTGCTCCGTTCAGGTTCCGGCGCCGAGCGCTGCAGGCGCGTGGTGGGCTTGGAGTGACCTGGGAGCGGTGGAGCTCGGTTGGGTCGGCTGGGGTTAGAAAGGCTCCCGCCCCTCTAAGAGCCCTTCTCTGCCCCCAGGACCCCCGGAACAAGCACAAGTTCCGCCTGCACAGCTACAGCAGCCCCACCTTCTGCGACCACTGCGGCTCGCTGCTCTACGGGCTGGTGCATCAGGGCATGAAGTGCTCCTGTGAGTGCTGCTGCGCCCCCAGGGCTGCGGGGGGGGGGGGTGGTGTTCGGGGCTGGGCTGCAAGTGCGACCCTGGCTCGTCTCGCCAGGCTGCGAGATGAACGTACACAGGCGCTGTGTGCGCAGCGTGCCCTCGCTGTGCGGCGTGGACCACACCGAGCGCCGCGGCCGCCTGCAGCTGGAGATCCGGGCTCCGACCAGCGACGAGATTCACGTCACCGGTAAGGTCCCGCGCCTCTGCGGCGCGAGCCCGGCTCGCCCCCAACCGGAGGCCACCGCCCCCACAACTAGGCCACGCCCACAAGTGACCTGGCTTCAAGGTGGAGCGTCATGACCACGCCCCTTATGATCTTCAAGCCCCTCCTCTATCCCAGCCAACCCTCTTGGCTTCTCTCCTCTGACCCCCCTCTTTTTTTGGTTTTGAGACAGGGGCTGGCTGTGTAGTTCAGGATAGACTGTAAGCCAGGCTGGTCTCGAACTCACAGCGATCCTTCTGCCTCAGTCTCCTGAGTGCTGGGATGACTGGCGTACCACCACACTGGGTTCCCCGCCCAGGTGTCGGGATCTCAGGGGGTGGCCGAGAGGATGAGGCTGGACCTAGTTCCAATAGTCTGGTTTTCCCGGGGCCAGGACCTGAGCGGAGTAGACTCTTGAGCCCCAGGGGAGAAAAGGCCACAGCTCTGGCCCCTGGATGAAGGACTGATTTGCAAAGGGCCTTGGGCCCTTACCTTCTGGCTAGGAGGAGGGTGGGTCAGGCTGGGAACTCCTCCATGCCTGGGGCAGGCTGGAAGCCTCTTCGCAGGTCTCTGACCCCAAGACGCTTGCTTCCCCTTTACCCCTCAGTCGGTGAGGCCCGCAACCTCATTCCTATGGACCCCAATGGTCTGTCTGATCCCTATGTCAAACTGAAGCTCATCCCCGACCCTCGCAACCTGACCAAACAGAAGACCCGGACGGTGAAAGCCACACTCAACCCCGTGTGGAACGAGACCTTCGTGTTGTGAGCTTGGATGCTGGGGAGGCCCTGGTGACTGACAGGACGGCCTGGGGGTTCCAGAGGCCCCACGGCCCCAGCAGCAGCTGCGGGAGGTGTCAGGACCAGGGAATGTCCCCAACATGGAGAGAAAGGAATGGAGAACTAGGGAAGGGCAGAGATGCGGGACAGCAAGGAGAAACGACCATCCAGAACGGCTTGGAGGCCAGCATGAAGCTCCGCAGCACAGTGTCTGCCTGATGAGTGCAAGGCCTTTCTGAGCAGGCAGAGAGCTGTGTGCTGGGAGGAGCTCTGACAGAGAAGAG